>JAJIBD010015224.1:0-26442 GCA_021461705.1 Cryptotis parvus
AGAATCAACATTGTTGAAATGGTAATACACTCTAGTGCTTTTATATGGATTCAGTGTGGTCCCTATAAGAATACCCATGACATTCTTCAAAGAAATTGACCAAACACTCCTGAAATTTGTATGGAATACACCCCCCCAAAAGAGAGCTAAAGTAATCCTGGGGAAAAGAAGATGGGAAGCATCACCTTTCCCAACTTCAAACTGTACTACAAGGTGGTAGTAATTAAAACAGCATGGTAATGGAATAGATGCAGATACACCAGGCAGAGCTGCTACCAGCTTTCCCTATTGCACTCACTGCACTCCACTGACCACGAGGGGTCAGGGATGGAGAGCAACTTCTGGCCCAAGCCCATCAACCCAATAGAGCCTCAGAAGAATCCAGAGGAACCCCCACTTCATGCTGGCAGCAATTTTCAGCATCTGGACTCCACAGTTCATCAGAGCTCCACCCAAGAGACTAAGCCAATCTTAAGCCCGGCTTGTCAGAGACCCACCCTTCAGAAGGAAAGTAGTTCAAACCCAGGAATGTTTGAACCATAGACGCAGATACACCAGGCAGATCTGCTACCAGCTCTCCCCAATTTATCTCTAAATAACCAAGAATATTCTACCCCTCCCCACTCAGAGAGCCCAGCAAGCTACTGAGAGTATATCACCCACATGGCAGAGCATGGCAAGTCTCCCGACATGTATTTGATATGCCAAAACCAGTAAAAACAATGTTTATTCCCTCTGACTCTGAAAGAGCCCTAAATACGGCAGCACTAAAAGGGACGAGCAAGGAGAGGCTGATAAAATCTCAGGGCCAAACTAGGCTGCAAAAATGAAGGACTAAAATAACTGTACTTTCAATGCACATACACTGGCATCAGGAGCATATATAGAGGGACCTGATGGTACAAGCGTGAAAGATCAAGTACAACATCATTGGTCTGACCGAGACGAGAAGGGGTCAATCACATCACGCCATTTCTTTTTTAATATATTTTATTATACCACCATGAGATAAACAATTACAAAAGTGTTCATGTTTAGGTTTCAGCCATACAGTGTTCCAGCACCCATCCCTCCACCAGTGCCCATTTCCCATCACCAATGTCCCCGATTCCCTCCCTTCTCCCGTAGCCTGCCTCTATGGCAGGTTCTTTATCTCTTTTCTCTCTTTCTCTCTCTCTCTCTCTCCCTCTCTCTCTCTCTCCTTCTCTTACATATTGTGGATTGTAATACATATACTTAGAGGTGAAAATGTGTATCATTTTTCCTGTATTTAATGTTAAGTTCTATGTGGTAATAGCACTGTCAACAATTATTGGCACACTGTTCCCTTTATCTGACTTACCTAGCCTCTGATCCCCACGTTTGTGGTAATTTGCACTTTTGATAAACCTCCTGATCCATTTTTTGCCTCATTCTATATCTGTCTCTCTCCTGGCTAATTTCACTCAACATGATCCTCTCCCTGTCCATCCATTTATAGGCAAATTTCATAACTTCATTTTTCCTAACAGCTGCATAGTATTCCATTGTGTGGATGTACCAAAGTTTCTTTATCCAGTGATCAATTTTTGGGCAATCTGGTTGTTTCCAGATTCTGGCTATTGTGAATTATGCTGCTATGAACATGAAAGTAGGGATGGTGTTTCTACTGTGTGTTTTTCGACTTCCCAGGGTATATTCCCAGGAGTGGTAAGGCTGGGTCAAATGGGAGTTCAATTTCTAGTCTTTAGAGGAATGTCCATATAGTTTTCAAAAAAGGCTGTGCCAGTCGACAATCCCACCAACAATGGATGAGAGTCCCCATTTCCCCGTAACCACGCCAGCATTTGTTGTTCTTGCTCTTTTGGATATGTCAGCATGCCGTTTTTAACACCAGAGAAGAACTGTTCATCAGAACAAGTGACGAAAGTGATGTTGGTGGTGTTGGTGTCCTTGTCAACACAAACCTGGCAGTGAGCATTGATTCATTTGAATGCCTATCAAACCGGATAGGATGATTACACTTGAAGAGATGTGGCCCACTACCAGAAGTTTCTATCTTTGTTGTCTACACACCAACATCCACATACAAGAAAGAAGAAATTGAGAGATTCTACATGAAACTGGAGTTCTATAAAGAAGATTACACCTTTTACAAGATCATAGTCATGATATTAATGCCAAGATAGGACCGAGAACATCAGCCAAAGAACTCAACATCGGGACCCATGGTCTAGAATGGAATGAACAGGGTTAGAGACTGGAATGAGCTCTGGACTCCACAGCTCATCAGAGCTCCACCCAAGCTCTCCCCATTTATCTCTAAATAACCAAGAATATTCAGAACATATTAGGAGAATCAACATTGTTCAAGAAGAATACAACCAACTGGTTCAGCACCTCCATGATTGTGTGAAGAATGCAGAGAGAAAAGAAAGCCACAAAAGGGAATATGTTTCCATTTCCTGAACAGGGTACTATCTGAGTTCATCATGTACACCAAGACCATTTATGGGAAACTTAGTTTCAGAAGGCTGAATTGAAATGTTGGGCATAGGAATCTCCTGCGTGAAACAGTTCCACAATGAAATTGACCACATCAATATCAATCGATGGTTTTGCATAACCGATGTCGCTGTTGTCCCAAATTGCAAACAAGATTGGACAACGGTCTACTTCGTGCAAAATTCTACTTCACACAATGGGGAGAAAAGACTGCAAAGTAAAGAAGAGGATTCCCAACATGACCACTAACTGGGAACTCTTTGGCACCATTGTGGCAACATGGGAAGTGCCTTCATTGATGAACATCAACGAAGAATACAACCAACTGGTTCAGCACCTCCATGATTGTATGAAGAATGCAGAGAGAAAGAAAGCCACAAAGGATGCCTGTCTTCAAAAACTCTCCCTCTCTTTTGCGAATGTGGCAAGGCATGAACCTCAGGCAACAAAATGCTAACGTCCAAGCTCAAAAAGCAGTGTAGATAAGCGATAAAGGGAAGCCCTCCAAGATAGAAGAGCAGAAATACTGGCCGGTGCAGCAGAAGCCAGGAAAAGCATTCGCAATGCCCGCCTGTAGAACACCTGAAGAATCTGCCATCAGTAGTCATCAACACACTGGCTCGGCTCTTCATATGCTACCTGTCTGAATGCAAGGTGCCCTCCCAATGGAAAACCAGCAGGACAAGAAGAAGAGTTCAAGAAGTAGAGACATCTTCCACTGTTCAAGAAGAGAGACATCCACAACATTGGCAATTATCTCCCAATCTGCCTGTTGTCCATCATCTACAATCTCTTCATTCAAATCATACTGAACAGGATTGGCAGAACATTATATGAAGGACAACCATGCTAACAAGCTGGCTTCCAAAAAGGATTCAGAATAATAGACCATATCCACACGGTATCCAAGCTCATTGACATCTGTAGGGAGTTCAAGATGCCACTCTGTCTAATGTTCATTGATCTAAAGAAAACCTTTGATTCTGTTGAGACCCAGGCGGTCATCAAAGCCCCTAGTCAAACAGGGCGTTCAAACCCAATACATCAAGATCCTTCGTGAGTTGTATTACGGTTTCACCACCAGGATCTTACCATTCTAAGTGGAAGTGATCATTGATACCAAAAGAGCAGTTTAGCAGGGTGATACCATCTCACGAAACTCTTCAGCGCCACCCTTGATAATGCCATGTAACAACTAGAATGGAAAGGAATAGGAGTGAAGACAGATAGTCGGCATTTACACCACCTCCACTTCGCTAATGACATCATTCTAATAACACCAAACATTAGTCAAGCGGCACAAATGCAGGAAGAAAACAGCCAACTGCATAAAAAAGGGGAAAAAGAAATGAACAGAAACTTTGACAAGGAAGAAATTCAAATGGCCAAAATACATATGAAAAATTATCATCATTAATTATCAGAGAGATGCAAATCAAAACAACAACAAGATAACATCTCACACCACAGAGACTGATACATATCCAAAAGAACAAGAACAACCAGTGCTGGTGTGGATGCAGGGAAAAAGGACTCTCATCCATTGTTGGTGGGAATGATGACTGGTACAGCCTTTTTGGGAAAACAATATGGACAGTCCACCAAAGACTAGAAATTGAACTCCCATTTGATTCAGCAATACCACTTCTGGGAATATACCCTGGAAATTCAAAAACACACAGCAAAAAGACCATCTGCACTTTTATTTTCATAGCAGCACTATTCACAATAGCCATAATCTGGAAAAGGCCAGAATGCCCGAAAATGGTAACTCAATAAAGATACTTTGGAACATCTACACAATAGAGTATAAGCAGCTGTTAGGAAAAATGAATTTATGAAATTTTCCTATAAATGGATGGACATGGAGAGGATCATGCTGAGTGAGATTAGCCAGAGGGAAAAGGACAGATATAGAATGACTGCATTTATTTGAGGGATATAAAAAATAGCATTATACCAATATCCAAGGCCAGACAAAACATGGATCAGGAGGTCGTGACAGTGGGTTCAACCTACTGCAAATGTGTGGGTAGTCAGAGGTTAGGTAATACAGAGAAAGGAACAGTTTACTAATAATTATTGTAAATGATAATAGCAGTGTATAACTGAGCATTCAAAGTAGGCAAAAATATATACATGATAACCTCTAAATGTATGCATTGCAAGCCGCAACATGTAAGAGAAGGGGAGAGAGAGAGAGAGAGAGAGAGAGAGAGAGAGAGAGCAAGAGAGAGAAGTGAAAATTGCCTGCCATAGACACAGGCTGGGGGAGAGAGATATCACGGGACACTGGTGGTGGGAATTGGGCATTGGTGGAGGAATGATGCTGGAACACTGTATGACTGAAACCCAAGTATGAACACTTTGTAACTACATATCTCACTGAGGTATAATAAAAAAATTTTAAAATAAAATAATATGGGATTACTGTTAGATTTTTAAGTTAGCATCCCCTGAACCATGGGTTACCTAGCAGGCACAGTATCACTTGATCACTTGATATTCCATTATTCATGGATTTGCTCAAGCAGGCGCCAGTAATGTTTCCATTTGACCCTATCATGTGCCAGTGTAGCCCAATGGCATCTGTCTGTTTCAGGGATATTAAGAGCTTCGAACTGTTTGTTTAGGGTCCTGATAAGGAAGTCTGACCATCTTGCAGGTTGGCAGCCACTCGATCTTTTGGTGTCCCGTGGGATCCAATCTGTAATGGCTCTAGTTCAACGGTTGTCTCCAGATCACATTATATGACCAGCCAATCTGATTTTCGATGTTCTGGCAGATGAGACAGCGTCCTTGATTTTAGAATAGCAACGGAGGTCGGAACTCCAGATTCCTCTCTCACTTGAGTGAGGCATGATATTCCAAGCATGGCTCTTTTCGATTCCACTTTGGGAGACCCGAATGGTATTCTCATCCTGATTTCGTAGGGCCCAGGTCTCTGAGGCGTATGTCAATGCAGGGAGAATGGTGGAGTCAAAGAGGTATGCCCATAACCGGAGGTTCTTTGTTCTTTTGACTATTGTTTCGATGTTTTTGAAGGCAGTCCATGCCACTCTTTTCCCTCCTGTGCAACTCAGGTTTCAGGTCGTTCATCATGTTGACTTCTCGACCTAGGTACACATAGCTGTTGCATTCAGAGATGTTTGTTCCATTGAGAGTGAATAGGGCCTCTGGAACTAGTTCATTTCTCATGAACATAGTTTTGTTGAGATTCAGCTGTAGACCTATCCTTCCACATTCTTGGTCAAAGTCTGCCGGCATTTGTGCTGCTTGGCTGATGTTTGGTGTTATTAGAACAATGTCATCAGCGAAGCGTAGGTGGTGTAGTTGCCGCTGTCTGATCTTCACTCCCATTTTTTTCCCATTCTAATTGTCGCATGATGAATTCGAGGGTGGCACTGAAGAGTTTTGGTGAAATGGTATCACCCTGCGGAACCCCTCTTTTGACATCGATGATCACTTCCCTGTAGAATTGTGAGATCCTAGTGGTGAAACCGTGATATAGTTCACGAAGGATCTTTATGTATTGGGTTTGAATGCCCTGTTTGACTAGGGCTTCTATGACCACTTCAGTCTCCACAGAATCGAAGGCTTTCTTTAAATCAATGAACGTGAGACAGAGGGCATCTTGAATTCTCTATAGACTTCAGTGAGTTTGGTTATCGTGTGGATATGGTCGATTGTGCTGAATCCTTTTCGGAAGCCAGCCTGCTCACATGGTTGTTCTTCATCTAATGTTCTGCCAATCCTGTTCAGGATGACTTGAGTGAACAGCTTGTAGATGACAGACAACAGGCAGATGGGGCGATAGTTGCCAATGTCGTGAATGTCTCCCTTCTTGAACAGTAGAACTTTCCTGCTAGTTTTCCATTGGGAGGGCACCTTACATTCGGCCAGGTAGCGTGTGAAGAGTCAAGCTAGTGTATTGATAAGAACTGATGGCAGATTCTTCAGGTGTTAGGGTTTGATCTTGTCTGGGCCTGATGCTGTTCCCTTCTTAACCGACAAAATGGCATGTCGGATTTCAGAAGGGAGAACATTGGGAATGACATATCCATCCTGTGGAATTTGGTATGTGGGCAGGTGGACGTGGCTATCAAAGAGATCTGAGCAGAAGTCATGGATAATCTTCTCCATTTCCTTTCTGGAAGATGTGATAGATCCATCAGGACGTCGGAGGGCAGTCATTTTTGTCTTATAGTTGACGAAGGACAGGCGGGCGTTGTGAATGCTTTTTCTGGCTTCTGCTGCATCCTCCAGCACTTCTGCTCTTCTCTCCTTGAGGTCTTCCTTTATTGCTTCTCTGCACTGCTTTGCAAGCTTGGATGTTAGTATCTGGTCACGTGAGGCTCGCGCCTTACCACCTTGGTGGATGAGCTCGAGGGTTTTTGAAGACAGGCATCCTTTTGTGTCCTTTTCTCTCTCGGCATTCTTTGCGCAATCATGGAGGTGTTGAACCAGTCAGTTGTATTCTTCATCGATGTCGTCAATGATAGCATCTTCCCATGTTGCTGCAATGGTGCCAAAGAGTTCCCAGTTGGTGGTCGTTCTGGTGATTTTCTTCTTAAACTTTGCAGCCTTTTCTCCTCATTGTGTGAAGTATAATTTTGCATGGAGACGGTGGTCTGATCCTGTTTGGAATTTTGGGACGACTGCGACATTGGTCAGGCAAAACCTTCGATTGAAGATTATGTGGTCAATTTCATTTGTGGAACTGTCCATCAGGTACAGTATACATCTGATAAAAAATTAAGGTCCCAGTATAAAAAAAGGACACATAAACTGAATAGGTGATTAACTATGGCCCTTAGTTTAGCATTTATATTAATGAAGGAATGGATATTCATGTATTAATTGGCATGATTAATATAACATAGCAATATAACAGCATAATAATATAATGTACTATAATACAATATAACACAACATACATGTTGACTAACAGGTTTTTATTTCAGCTTTATTATGCCCATTCTGAACATATGGAACTTAGTTTCAGAGAAAGTAGTAATGCTGTGGCTTCATTATCATTCTGTATAATGAGAATAACAACAGAGATCTTTTTACCCTGGTCCAGGGCAGTAAAATAAGTTATGACAAAATTTAAAAAATTACAGGCTTGACTCTTCCTAAAGCTATCCAGTGGATACAAACAATGATTTAAAAGAGTGTGCCATAAAGTTTGATAAACAACAGAAGGAGTAAATAACAAGTAACTCAACCTAAACTTAAGGCATAGAATAGGTCTAGCTTGGAGCAAAGAATGTCCTTATAATTAATTACATTAATTACAATGTAGCCATTAATTACAATGGCTACATTGACGTAGCCATTCTATTTTTTTTCCCTTTCTTTCTTATGTAATTGAAGTACAAAGACAGGTCCTATGTTCACTATAGCAGATAAATAGGTTGGCAATTTTCTTCTCTCCTCTTGATGAGTAACTACATTTCTCAGAATTCATTGCAGTTTAAATTTTGAAGCACCAAAAAAGACAGAGAGAACCAATTTCATACCTGATTGCTTTTTTTTTATCTTCCAAAGGTGAAAAACAGTAGCTCTTACCATCTCTGTATATACAGAAAAGTAGTCTTACTCTGCCTCTTGAAATACTTATATAAACAAACATGTTTTCAAGCTGGTGTTACTTATATGCTTTGATAGGAAATGTTGAAGATAAACTTTATTATCATATTTTTGGCAAGATACAATTGAATAGCACTTAGGAGTCAAGGGACATCAGATAAAAAGTAAACAGAATTGTTGGTGTCATTTCTCTTTGTAAACTTTCTAAGTATGAAATTATCTTAAAGGAAAAAGGGTTATAACAGATTTCACAATAAGAGGAAAGGCAACAGAAGGTACTAAGAGAATTTAGTCATGGTTCAGAGCAATAAACTCATGTTAGGTATCAAGGTAACTACAAATAGTTTAAGAGGCTTGAGTATGAGATACCAGAGGCAGAATATAGAAAAGAGCATATAAAAATTAAAGAACTTGTACCTTTCTAAGTTTTTTTTTAATTTTTTTATTATACCACCATGAGATATACAGTTACACCTTGCTAAGTTTTTTTTAACCTTGGTCTTTGCAAGGGTCTAAACCTGACTGAAGGGTTTGATATGAGAAAATGATTTTATCACATTTATATATTTATTTTTGGACCTCCAAAGCACTGCATAAGATGCCTGGGGGTCAGTCCTTGTATGCAGGTTGGGTCCCGTGATTCAGTATTGCTCAGGCTGGGCAACTCTGGGGGCCATCAGAACTATACATATTGGTGGTGCATATGCTGTCTGTACCCAAATTCTGCTTGAGCCCACATGGCCGAGCACATGTGGTGCCTGAGTACACATGTCGCCCGCATCCCCCTCTTGAGATGTGTACTCTCTCTCTCTCTCTCTCTCTCTCTCTCTCTCTCTCTCTCTCTCTCTCTCACTATCAGTTGGGGCTCTCCACCCTAGGAGAAGCCTGCATTCTCAATTTAGTGGGTTACTCTTTACTTTCTTTCTCCTTCCCCATCCTGAAACTTCTATAATAAATCTGTTTTACTTCACTGCTCATCTACTCCTGAAAATTCTTTTTTCTGCAAGGAAGACAAGGACTCTGAGCAAACCCTGGGTTTGAAGGGAGTAAATGGCAACTGAGACCAAATTGTGATAAGCTAATGAGATAGCAACATTCCAAGTTCAGAGTCACCTCGCCCCAGCAAAGAAGACAGGACTCATGGTCCACCTGGCTCCAGGAAGCTCCCAGGCCACATTCTGTGCTTTTCCACATTGACACCTCCCCCCACAGATAAGAGGAGCTGGACCAAGCACAGTTGTTCCACTGGTCTTGGCTCCCTTTTCCCACCCAAAACAGTTTAAGAATCCCACTCATTCTCTCCTAGGGCATGGCTCTACCCCAGCCTCACCAGAGACCGGTAGGGTCCTGCCCAGGAGAGCACCCCAAAATACGTCTCCTATTCCTTCCTGAAGAAGAAGAAGAAGAAGAAGAAGAACAACAACAACAACAACAACAACAACAACAACAACAACAGCAAAAACAACAACCATACCTATTGGTCCTCAGGGGACCATGCAGTTCCAATAGAAATCCAATCGTTTCACAAGAAAGGAATCTGTCTCAACCCCAGAATTATCTCTATAACCCCTCCATGTGTGTTTCAGAAGATCATTGTTTACAATTTAGAGGAGCAACTGGTGGCAGGTGAGTTCAGGCTGAGGAAACCATTAAGAAGACCTTTTATATATCCTAGGAAAAAAGTCTATGAAGAAATGGAAAATTGTAATACTACCAAAATTTTGATTCAAACTTGAAGCAATCTTACAATAGCAGTTGAAAACAAGAAACATATATCACAATGTATTTTATAAGAAATCTCAAGGGCTAGAGAAATAGCCTAGGATTCAGGTGCTTGTCTTGTGACTGACCCCAAATGCTTTGCACCACACATATCTATGACAACTGCTGTGAATGATTCATGAGCACATAGCTAGTCGTAAGCCCCTGAGCACCACTAGTTTTAAGGAAAAACCCAAAACAAAGGAAAATTGTGCTTAACATTATGGAATTTATTTATAACAAAGTATCAGGAAATACTGGGGTCAGAGCAATAGTTTAGTAGGTAGGGTACTTGCCTTGCATGCAGCTGAACTGGGTTAATGTATCATATATATATATATATATATATATATATATATATATATATATATATATCCTTTTGCCTATGTTTAATACTCAGTTCTAGGCTGCCATTACCATTTCCAAAAATTATTAGGAAGGAAGAAATGTTCTAATAATTGTTGGAAATAATAACTTTAAAAAACTTTAAAATGAGAAAAATACTCTCATTTTTAAAGAATCAGACAGGTTATAACTTGACCAAACCAACAAATGCATTATGGGACTCAGACTTTCTGACTCCAATACTGCTGATATTTGTACTGTTCCATGTTGATGATAATGAAAGCATTGTGTGAAAAATCATAGTAGTGAATAGCTATATTTTCCAACTTGGGGAAACCTAATCTTTCAGAGACAATTTTTCAATTTCCGTTACGAAACCATAGCAACTTAAACACAGAAAAACTTACATATGCTTCATGCTGAATGTACACAGTATAAAAAAGTGTTCGTGATCTTCCTCCCGTAATTGTCATCTGCCTCCATCATATTGTACTTGTGGAACTCTCTTACATTATTACAGGACCAAAAAAGATACCATCGATTAAGTATTAAGCAGTCAGCCAAGTTGGCCTCTATTTGCTCTCCAGTGGCAAATAGAACTCAGCTTCCTATGCCATTTAGTTTATCCATAGACTTGTAGAGCAAACAATGAGAAGACTATTGAATTCTACTTCTTGCCCTTCTGGACAATTCATAGAGGGTTGACAGGAAACATCATGTACACAAAACTCACTGGAAATCAATGGAATTTATGACTGAAAGACTCAGACCAGAATATTCCCTAACCTAAAATATGTATCTTTTGAAAGACTGGTTAAAAGTCATAAGGCATTATTTATTTTTAAGAGCAAACATTTTGAATATTTGCAGTAGAGGGGTATTAAATGTGATGAATAGAAATTCACACACATAAAAATTAATGCATGAGCATTTTGTGGAATAGAAAGTAGTAGTGAAGGAACCATAGAAAAAAAATGAAAGCAGTGCTATTAAAAAATTAAAAGTCTCGGAACTGGTGTGCACTCAACCATGTAGAATCATATCCACTTTTTCAAAAGTCCAAAATGAATATAACCATGTAGAATCATATCCACTTTTTCAAAAGTGCAAAATGAACATTTTTCAAATCAAGTCACAATAGTAGCTATTGAAATGCAACAAAATGATCCAGAAATCAAAGGATATAAAAGCAACCTCATCAACTGAAACAAAGTGTGACATATTACACTACTCTCACATCACACATAAATGTCAGTTGTCATATATTTCATTTCTAAAGATGACATTAATTTTAATGGCAATTATACATGCACAAAGACTCTGCTCTGGAGTTTGGAACATGAAATCAGGATTTGAGTTGCTAACACAAAACATGGACTATCATTTGGAAAAATAGGATTTGAGATTTAAATTTTATTTTTCTATGAGAGTGACTTAGTCTTGGTTTCTTAGGATGTTCTCAGTGTGATTTCCCTTTGTATGTGAGATTAGAAAAACAATTAATACTGATTGGTACATAAAATATCTTGGAATAAGTGAGAATAGTATATATGGAATATCTGAACACTGTGAAGTAAAATCAAATAAAGAACTTAAAGTTAGTAAGCTCAGGAATAATTAAATAACCATTTTGTAATCTTTGTATAGATTTTCATCAGGGATATTTTTTCATGTTAAATTTTTACTAAATTTTATGTATATTATTGTTAAAGAAGAAATAGTTCTCACAAAATACAAAATAAAATAAGTAACAACATCATCTAACAGAGTGCTATTAGGGATAGATTTATTTTATGTATTCACTATATCTATATATTCACTATATCTATATTTTCCAAATAAGCATTTGAGACTGGGAGGTTATGGGAGAAACTTCCAAGAGGTACTTTTGAGGGCCCAGAGCCCCTTCCTGGCAATTCTTTGCTGGCTGGGTTAGTAGTTCAATGCAAGGGCCTGAGTATGTGGACTTATTCTGACCCTATGGTTTCTGGGGACCACCAGAAACACTCTAATAGTGTTCAGGTATCTCCAGAGCTGCACCCTGCAATTTTGTGGCTTGTAATGATGCCAGGCATTAAAACTGGTCAATAGCATGCTTATTTTAATGATGGAAAAATGCTTTAGTTTAAGTACATATTATTTTCTATGCAAATACTCCAAGTTTAAGCATCATCATCTTCTTTCAATGATGATGAGACAGGTCTAAACTTTGTCCCATACAACTTCCACATTGTAGAAAGGATCTAAATACAAGCTAGGGGCCTATTCTGTTATAAACTGTGGAATTTATATCATTGTTTTACATTCTCTACTTCCAGGTAACATCAGGAAGGTCATGATGAAACTGTCACTTTATAGAATTAAAAAAAAGAAAAAAACTATGAAAAGGCAAATAAAACTTATTTGAATAAGTAGACTTACTATGGAAATTATTTTCAGAAATATGATATTACCTTGATTTGCATATATTGAGCTATCCTTGCATCCCTGAAACGAAGTTCACTGATGATGGAGTATGATCGTTTGACATATTGTTAGTGTGGTTTGCTAAGATTTTGTTGAGGATCTTTGTATAGATGTTCATTGTCAGGGACATTGTTAGTAATATCTCTGCTTTTGGTAGTAGCATAATACTTCCATAGATGTTCTTAGGTTTCTTGCTTCAATATTTTGGAAGAGTTTAAGGCATAAAAATAGTTGTCTTTAAAAGAGATAAAGAACCTGCTATTTAGGCAGGCTATGGGGGAGGGAATTGGGGACATTGGTGGTGGGAAATGGGCACTGGTGGAGAGCGGATGCTGGAACACTATGTGACCGAAACCACTAAACATGAGCAACGTTGTAATTGTATATCTCACGGTAGTATAATAAAATATTTAATAAAAAAGTAATTGTCTTTAAAGGTTTGATAAAGCTTATGAGTCAACTTTTTTGGACCTAGGCTTTTATTCTTAGGAATAGTTTTAATTTCTGCCTCAATTTCCTTACTCAGGATTGATTAGTTCAGATTTTCACTTATTACTAATTTCATCCTAGAAGGCATATGGTTCTACGTATTCATCTATTTCTTCTAGGTTCTCTAGCTTATTGTCATAGCTCTTCTTAGTAATGTGTTTGCTTTTCTAATATATCTATTATATTTTCTCATTTTAATATGTGATCCAATTAATTTATGTTTCTCTCTCTTTTTTCTTGTTAGTTCAGTTAAGAATTTATCAATCTTGCACCACAGAAAGTCAAATACCTAAGAATCAGTTTGACCAAGAATGTAAAGGAACTGTATAAAGAAAACTACAAAACGTTGCTTCAAGAAAGAAGAGGACCTGAGAAAATGGAGACATATTCTATGCTCATGGATTGGGAGAATTAACATTATCATAATAGTAATACTCCCTAGAACTTTATATAGATTCAATGTGGTCCCTATAAGGATACCCATGACATACTTCAAAGAAATTGGCCAAACACTCCTGAAATTTGTATGGAATAATAAACCCCATGAATAGCTAAAGCAATCCTTGGGAAAAAAGAAAATGGGAGGTATCACTTTACCCAACTTCAAATTCTACTACAAAGTAGTTGTAATTAAAACAGGAATGGTATTGGTATAGAGACAGACCTGTAGACCTATGGAATAGAACTGAATATCCTGACACACACTCTCCAATATATGATCACTTAATCTTTGATAAAGGAGAACAAAATATTAAGTGGAGCAAAGAAAGCCTCTTTAACAGGTGGTGCTGGGAAAACTGGGCAGCTACATGTAAAATAATGAACTGAGACCTCCGAACACCATGCAAAAAAGCCAAATCAAAATGGATCAAACATCTCACATTAATCTATAAGGCACATAGAAGAAATCATAGGAAAAACACTTTACAACATTGAATCTAAAGGTGTCTTCAAAGGCGAAACATCAATGACAAAGCAAATGGAAGCAAAGGTAAACAAATGGAGTTATATAAAACTGAAAAGCTTCTGCACCTCAAAAGAAGCAGTGACCAAGATTCAAAGAGAGTCCACAGAAATGAGAGAAGAACAAAAAGGATAAGTACCTGCTATAGAGGCAGGCTGGGGAGTGGGGGAGGGAACTCCGGAGCCACTGGTGGTGGGAATAGAGCACTGGTGGAGGGAAGGGTGCTGGAACATTGTATGACAGAAACCCAATCATGAACATCTTTGAAATTGTATATCTCACGGTGGTACAATAAAAAAAAATATTTTTTAAAGAATTTATCAATCTTGTTTATTCCTTCAAAACCTTGAATCCGGATTTAATTAAACCTTACTCTCCATTCTTATTGAAGCATCATAATTTATAATACTATTAATGATAGTTCCAGGCATAAAATGTTCTAAACCACACCCATGACCAGAGTCCCCATTTTCCCTCCACCATTGTCCCAAGCATATCTCATCCATCCACCCCTGACTTAAACTCAGTACTATAGTTTAGTTACCCTTTTAAATAAAAAATATAAATCATTGATTTATGCTCTAATATTTATCATTTTATCTCTTTTACTATGGGATTATTTTGTTGTTCTTTTTCTTATTTCTCAAATTAGGTTATTGATTTGAGCTTCTCCCTAGGCCTTAATATGAGTTTTTACTATGTCTCATAGGTTCTGTTGCTTTGTGTTTTCATTCTTATAATTTCGAGTTTTTTCTTTTATTTTCTCTTTCACCTAATTGTCATTTAATAGTATGTTGCTCAACATAATATTTAGTTTCCAACTAGTTGAGGTTTTTAAACTTAAAAAAAAAACTCCAACCTTTATGGCATTGCCATGTGAAAGGATACTTTATAAATTTCTATTTTTTGTAATTTCATGGACACTCAAGTGCCCTAGCATGCGATTATCCTGGAGAAGCTCCAAGTGCACTGGAGAGGGATGTGCATTCAACTTTTTGAGGGGCAGGATCCTGACATGTCTATTAATCCAGTTCTTTCATTTCTTCTTTTAATCTCGTATTTCCTTATTTGTGTTATATCTGGTTTACCTGTTCAAAGACGAAAGTAGTGTGTTAAAGTCTCCCACTACTATTGTGTTGCCATCTCTGTGCCAGAATTCCAGCTGCTGGTTTCTGGCAGTTGGTGTCAATTCACCTAATTCGGGCAGTGATTAGAGATTGTGGTCACACATCTTAATAACAGCTGTCAGACATGTCACACATGTCCTACAGTGATCAGCTACAAGACTAATATTGTAGAAACAGGAAGATTTCTGTCTTAGTACTGTGTGGGGATGGCTGCTCCAAACCATGGACTTATGATGGGTGTGAGGGGTGGATGTGGGAGATATTTTCACTGATGGAATGTCTAGACTAATCAATGGCCTGGAAATAACTGATCCTTTCTGTGCTCTGGTCTGATGTTTCCGAATCTTCTGACATGATTTACACAGGCACAAAACTGAACCTTTTTAGATTCCTTATACTGTGTTCTGACTTAGGTTGAAGAAGTCATCTGGTGCACCCACTTTGGAGGAGGCTTCCTTTAGTTTTGTGCTGGTTATGGTACTACAGCTGTGAGCATGCTGTATGATTCACTAAGTGGAACTCAGAGACTATGATCCACTGGGTGGAACTCATTTCAATAATGGTTTAGCCATAGGAAGTCACAGTGTGACATTATTTTTAATGACTAATTTGTATTTCATCACCCAGGATAAAATAT
The DNA here is from genome assembly GCA_021461705.1 of Cryptotis parvus. Taxonomy (NCBI): domain Eukaryota; kingdom Metazoa; phylum Chordata; class Mammalia; order Eulipotyphla; family Soricidae; genus Cryptotis; species Cryptotis parvus. The sequence goes on from JAJIBD010015224.1 coordinate 15,866, forward strand.
TCTAATATTTTTTCTTAAAATGCTTTTTTTTCTTCTACTAAATATCCTCCTATATCAATATGTTTGCATTTATCTTATAATTATCTCATGTTTGCATTTATTTTATAATTATTTCATGCATTTTAAATTACTAGAATATATGATCTAAAAGCACTAGAAAGGTTCTCAACACATATGCAACTCGCACTCTATATCAGAATACTCACTCATTTCAGTATAAACCATATCAAAACTAGGTGTTCTTATATTTATAATTTTCCCATTTCAATTGGTTAAAAATTTAATTTGTATTTCCTTTATTAAGCACATTTTTATTTTATTTTTTTAATATTTTATTATACCATTGTCACTATCACTATCACTATCTTCCCGTTCATTATCTATTTGCTCGAGCAGGCACCAGTAATATCTCCATATGTCCAGTCTCATACTAGTAGAGCCCAAGGGCATCTGCTTGCTCCAGGAACATAAAGAGCCTCAGACCATTATATTAGGTCATGGGAATGACCTAATATAATTGTTACTGGTATTTGGCATATCAAATACAACACGGGCAGCTTGCCAGGCTTGCCTTGTGGGTGACATACTCTTGTAGTCACCTCTAAATACAGCATTTATTGATGAACCATGCGGCGCAAGCGGCTGCGTGAGCCAGGTTGTGATAGACTCATCTGCTGCTGGGTGGAGTTCTGACGAGAGGGAAGTCCAATGTGGAAGATGGTGGTCCTCATGGAGTGGGGGGTCATCTGGCTTGTTGGGAGGCCCTGCTGGGGTGGTGGGCCAGGGTTAGAACCCCGCCATCCCTCCCAGGCGCCTTGTGAGCGGCTGGGTACAGGGAGAGCAAGTAGCAGCTCTGCCCCATATCTGTAAGTCTCTGGATCAGCATACCTGGGCCGGATTGGAAAAAAAAAAACTGCTGCAGGGTGGGTGTCCATGATCCGGGAGAGACTTACAGACATGGGGCAGAGCTGCTACCGCTCTCCCTGTGCCCAGCTGCTCACGAGGCGCCCAGGAGGGGATGGTGGGTTCTAGCCCTGGCCCGCCACCCCAGCAGGGCCTCCCAACAAGCCAGATGACCCCTCAACTCCATGAGGGCCACCATCTTCCATTTCGCCTCTCAGAACTCCACCCAGCAGCAGATGAGTCTATCACAGCCCGGATCATCGACACCCACCCTATACCACTGTGAGATATACAATTATAACATTGTTCATGTTTGGAGGTTTCGGTCACATAGTGTTCCAACACCCCGCCCTCCACCAGTGCCCATTTTCCACCACCAATGTCCCCAATTCCCTCCCCTCCCATAGCCTGCCTCCATAGCAGTTTCTTTATCTCTTTTCTCTCTCCCTCTCTTTTCCTTCTCTTACATATTGTGGATTGCAATACATACACTTAGAGATCATCATGGGCATTTCTTTGCATGTATTTAATGCTCAGTTCTAGGTTGGTATTAGTCCTTTCAACATTTATTCGCACGTTCCCTTCTCTGTCGTACCTAACCTCCTGACTCCCACAAGTTTGTGGTAATTTTCACTTTTGGTAAGACCTGATCCACATTTCGCCTGACATTGGACTTTGTATCATACTATGTATATATATATATATATATATATATATATATATATATATTTATATATGTATATACACATTTATTATATGTCATGCAAATAAATGCAGTCATTCTATATCTCTCTCTTTCCTTTTGACTAATTTCACTCAACATGATCCTTTCCATGTACATCCTTTTATAGGCAAATTTTATAACTTCATTTTTCCTAATAGCTGCATCATACTCCATTGTGTAGATGTACCAAAGTTTCTTTATCCAGTCATCAGTTCCCGGGCATACGATTTGTTTCCAGGTTCTGACTATTGTGAATAGTGCTACTATGAAAATAAAAGTGCGGATGGTGTTAAGCACATTTTAAACTTCACTATGTTTCCTTAGGGAATTAGGTCTCTGTCTTTTCCTGATACTTAAAAAGCATTTAAAGTAGAATAGTTATATCAATTTATCTCTAATTATCTCTAATTATTTTAGGTAAATATTATTCCACGAATTACTTTATAGCATTTTTAATAAAAATTTAATGCAGACTTATACATGAACCTGCAATTTTAAGAAAGTAGTTAATTCTTAATTGTTTTGTAATTACTAAATTAAAGAATTTCCATATGAATCATCACTGATCTCTGAAATGAATTGTTTTAATTTTTTTTTTCTTTTTTGGGTCACACCCAGTGATGCTCAGGTGTTATTCCTGGCTCTTCGCTCAGGAATTACTCCTCGGCGGTGCTCGGGGGACCATATGGGATGCTGGGATCAAACCCCAATCGGCCTCATGCAAGGCAAATGCCCTATCCGCTGTGCTATCACTCCGGCTTCCTTAACTTGAAGAATTAAGAAAGAAATACAAAATGAATATGAAAAGGTTATTTGTTGAAAATATCTAAATAAAACTCTTAAAAATTTAATCTTCTGGGGATGGAATGATAGTACATTCCATATATAAGACAAGACAAGGGTGCTTGTCTTATATATGGCTGACTTGGGTTTCATTCCTGGCATCAAATATAGTTCCTGGGACTCTGCCAGGAGTGATTCCTGAGCATAGAGCCAAGAGTAACCTCTGAGCACAGGCAGGTGTTGCCCACCCCCCCATGCCCAAACCCCTATGCACATTCACACACACATACACACACACATATATTCACAGACATACACACACAAAATCTAATCTTCTGGTGAACAAAGAGAAAAACTAACATTTTATGGCAGATAGGAAAAAGCTAACCTCAGTGTTTTGCAACTAAGGCCATCTAAAGATGAAGTGTACTCCATTACAAGATATATGTTGTAATAAGCAATGCAGAGTAAATTAGTTAGTGACTGGGGTGGGGTGGGAAATGAGGGACTTTGGTGGCAATAAGGGCACATTGGTAGTGGGACTCGTGTTGGAATATTGAATACCTGATACAACTGTAATGTGAACATCTTTGTAAATCTTGGTGTTTAAATAAAGTAAAATCAATCAATCAATCAATCTGGGGTGTACTTTGCACCACTTAAATTACCTCAATTTATGTCTTGCTAGGCCCATTAAGTAGAAGGAAATGGGCATTTTATTATGGGATTCTAGTGTCCAGAGTTTGCAGTTTCTTACTTAGTCAAGCCACAACACCAGTCTAAGCATGTAGAAGAGATCCTGTGATGCCTTCAGCAGTCAGCGCCATTCATGAGACAGAGGAGGCGAGATCAGATTGAACCTTCCAGCATGTGGGCTTTCCAAGTGAATGCAGCCACATGAACAAACTCAGGCTGAATCAGCAGCAGAATCACCTGATCAATCCACAAAAGTGTAGGTAAAGTGAAATCATTACTTACAAATTTCTAGATTTTTTAGAGTTGATTAATTCTGTCATCATGGGCAGATACTCATCTCACAAGAGGATATGTCTTTTGAACCACTGACTTGAGTTTTATCCTACAATCCAGGTTGCAGAAAGCGATGCAGCTGAAGGTGAAAAAACAGAATATGAAAAAATCACATGAAATCGATAAAAGTCAAGTGATCAATAAAATCCATTTATATGTAGAAGGTACACACGAATTTAAAACATGAACTCACTTCCAGGACATTTAGTGAGTTTCTCTGTGTTCAGGCTCTCTTCCTTAATGGACACGCCATGCTGCCAAGAGCCCACTCATGGGACACTGAAGTACCTCAGCATAGGATGGTACTTGGGGAGAGAAAAGGCAGATGACCATGGATTTTTCACAGCAGGCTTAGGGCCTGAACAGAAGTATAAAAATTTCAAGAAATATAAATTCAAATATGTCTTTCTACTTGTTTACATTTATCACTGACTTAGGCACAGTCTCGGCTCTTAAATTAATTTTTAATTGAGTCATAATGAGATGCACAGTTACAAAGTTGCTCATGATTGGGTCCAGTCACACAGTATCCAGCACCAGTGCACATTTCCACCACCACTGTCCTCAGATTCCCTCCGGACCCCCCACCTCTATGGCAAACACCTCTCTCTCTCTCTCTCTCTCTCTCTCTCTCTCTCTCTCTCTCTCTCTCTCTCTTCTTTTTGGTCATCATGGTTTGCAATACAGATACTGAAAAATTATCAGGTATATTCAAAGTTCCAACACCAATCCACCACCAGCGTGATTTTCCCTCCACAAATGTCCCTAGTTTCCCATCAACTCCAAGGTCTGCTCCTTTAGCAGGCACAAAATAATTTAATTTACTTTATATTGCTTGTTACAACATGTATCTGACAATTGTGCTAATAAAGTCCTCATCTGAGTAAAAAAAAAAAAAAAAAAAAGAAAATATTTTTAAGTTTCCTAATTCCATTTAAAATAAAAATATGAATGCTATGCAAGTCTCTAGAAAACTTTTTTGGGACTCCATAGATATTAGAAAGTAGGATTGTCAAGTAATTAAAGTATTATTTCTTGTTATATGTATTCTGAAAGGTTTTTTATTTGAGTTTCAATTGAGCAAGTAATGACCTACCTCTGGCTATATGCTAAATATTCTTTTTTTAATTTTTTTTTTTTTTCAATTACAAAGATATACAATTAAAAAGTTCATATTTGCGTTTTTGTCATACAGTGTTCCAGCACCCATCCCACCACCAGTGCCCATCTCCCACCACCAATGTCCCCGCTTCCCTCCCCCTCCCCAGCCCTTCCTCCATGGCAGGTTCTTTATTTCTTTCCATTTCTCTCTCTTTCTCTTTTCCTTTCCCTCCAGACTATGGATTACAGAACATACATTAAAGGGTTGTCATGTGTATCTTTTTATGCTGAATATTCTGAGAGGTGGCACTTGCTATTATCACTGAACTAACTCATGGCTTGAAAATAAATCACTTCTAGATTTTTAATTTTGGGACACCATGACATGATATTGCAAGAGTTTCACAAGATGTAAGTTTAAGCAATATTTGTTTTATAGTCTCATTTCTATTCCTTTTTAATAAGAATCTAAAGCGTAGATGGGATTATAGCTATTCTTTATAGTATTATTGTATTTTCTTGTGGCTTTTTAAATAATAGCTTTGCATTGCTATGTAATAAAATTAAAAAGAGAGAAAAACTTTATATCACACAAAACTATAAAAGTATTGTATGGGTAGTTCCATGAGCCAAGAAAGTTACAATAGGGTTGGCAATAAAATTCAAGAGATGCTTGTGAGGCAAATAAAACAAATCTTGAAAATAGAGTAGAAGGTAAGAATTGGAAAGAGCGAGGGTGAATGGAGAATGATGAGCATTTTTCTGGTTTAATCAGTTCATGAGAAAGTAGTGTCATTCATTGAGGTTGGAACACCATGAGTAATAAAGCAATTGAGAGAATAAAGACAATAATTAAATACCCAGATGTTACCCATATAGCGAACAGATGAGGTGGCAGGGACTACATCACAGTATGAATCTTCTTCCAATTAATTAAAGTCATTATCATTTAGAAAAATCTTCCCTTTTGCTCACGTTTTACTATATCTATTTTTATCTGAAGTTGTTTCTTTTAGCAAAACTTTACATTTACGCTTGTGAAGCACTCCTAGTACTACCATGAAGAGACAAGTTCAGAACCTTGTTCCTGGAACCTCTAATGGAAGCCCTACTGGGAATGAAAACTGGTTTTGGTCTGTCTGGCTTCAGCTGCTCTGTTCATGGGTAGAAATGCAATATTCATTAAAAAGAATTCAGACTTCAATCATTCTAATGATCATGGATGGCTTTCATCAGTGCATAGTAGAACACAGAGATCAATTTCCATTAGGAATGACTTTCAACATATTTTTTTACATCTCATATATAAAAATAAATTTTACTCAAGTCTTATCAAGTTCAAAATATTTCTGATCAACTTGGAAACAGCAGGTAAGTTTTTATGCTGTTCTTACTGAAGTCATTTTTTGAAAAAATCCATTATCTGGTAAAATTTGGCAGCCTAAAATACTGATTTCAAACCAGACGCCACTCACTTCTCTTTCTATACCCAGCAGAATATTATTTTTAAAGGACATTTAATATAGAAGTACATAGCATAGCTTCTTTTTTCCTGTATGGGTAAATAGAGAAATGAGGAACAAGAGATAGTCATCAAAAATGACTACACCTTACATAACCCCCCCAATTAGATATGATTATTTAACATTTTCTAAATGTCAGCAGAAGACTGAAGAGAGAGAGAGAGAGAGAGAGAGAGAGAGAGAGAGAAGGCAAAAGTGCCTACCATAGAGGCAGGCTGGGGAAGAGGGAAGAAGGAATCAAGGGACATGGGTGGTGGGAAATGGGCACTGGTGGAGGGGATGGGTTGCTGGAACCCAAACATGAACATCTTTGTAATTGTATATCTCATGGTGGTATGATTAAAAAAATTTATTGTTTGCCTAAAACTCAACTATCAATATCACTATCTTCCCGTTCATCATCAATTTGCTCCAGCAGGCTCCAGTAACATCTCCATATGTCCTGTCTCATGCTAGTAGAGCCCAAGGGCATTTGCTCACTCCAGGAACATAAAGAACCTCAAACCATTATATTAGGTCATGGAAATGACCTAACATAATTGTTACTGGTGTTTGGCATATCAAATACAACACAGGCAGCTTGCCAGGCTTGCTGTGCGGGTGGCATACTCTTGTAGTCACCTCTAAATACAGCATTTATTGATGAACCGTGTGGCCTAAGGCGGCCACGCAAGCCGGGCTGTGATAGGCTCGTCTGCTGGATGGAGTTTTGATGAGAGGGAGGTCAGGATGTGGAAAATGGCCGCCCTCATGGAGTGGGAAGGTCGTCTGGCTTGTTGTGCAGGCTCTGCTGGGGTGGCAGGCCAGGGCTAGAATCCGCCATCCCTCCCAGGCGCCTCATGAGCAGCTAGGCACAGGGAGAGCTGGTAGCAGCTCTGCCCCATGTCTGTGAGTCTCTCCAACTATCAATAACTATTATACAAAGTTATTGAAAGTTATTCAACTATCAATAACTTTCAATAATTTTGTAAATTATGACTCTTTGACTAAATTGAAAAATTAAATTAAAATAAAATAAATAAAATCCATGGCCACTGTACATTCTTTTTGCTTTTCTAGTGCTGGCTTGAAATGTTTTGTTAAACTTGAGAACTATTCTATTCACAGACATCAGTAGAATAAGAGGAGCCTACATGAACCATAGCATCTGATTATGGCAAATTAGATTTCTACACTGTCCTGATCACATTATGGACACTTATCAAAAATCTAAGAATTATGTTCTCAAGTGACTCAGTAATTCCACTGCTCAGCATCTACCCCAATAGCCCCCAGGCACCATTTCAAAAAGACATTCGTCCTCCTGTTCATTGCAACACTGTTCACAACAGCCAAGATCTGTAAACAACTCAAGTACCTAAGAACAGATGAGTGGCTAAAGAAGTGGTGATTTACATACACAATGGATTACTACTTGGCTATAAGAAAAGATGAGAGTATGAAGTTTGTCACCGCATAGATGGAACTAGTGGGTATCATGCTAAGTGAAGTCAGAAGGAGAGGTTCAGATACAGCAGTATCTCTCTCATCTGTAGGATATAAGGAAACACAGTAAGTGATTGACAAATTGCCAAAGGTAATAGAACCTGAAGGATGGTATACTGTTTTGAGCTTATATATGATAGTGAGTGAGAGTTGGAGACTCTTTGGGAGGAAAATGGGCACACTGGTGGCAGGTGTGGTGTTGGAACAGTGTATGCATTAAGCATCATTATTAGAAGTATTGCAAAGCACAGTGCCTCAATAAAATAAGAAGAATAGAAATGAAATAGTCTCTTTACATGATTCAGTTTCATTCAGATGTAGCCCTGTCCTCTTGATCTACAAGGTGTCTAGCAGTTACTTAGGGAATGGAGAAGGAGGACAGGTTCACATGGCCTTTGAAGTGGTGGGGGAAAAGATACCATTTTCCAATCCATAAAGTTTACACACTTGTGACTGAGATAGTGCTCTTCAGTGGTCTTATCACAAGTCATCCTGCTGGTATCAAATGATAATAACTCTTCTAAGTTCTCTTACTTTGATGAGTGTTCAATGATCACCTGCTGCAATGGCTCCTCCTTTGTAATTGCTGGTGTCTTGCATATCTCCAAGTTCTCACTGCAATTTCCTGTCGATTCTGTGGTCCTATCATCTGCTCAACTATCACTAGTTGTGGGATATCTTGACATCACCCACACACACACACACACACACACACACAAAATTAGCTCTATCAACTAATCCCCACACGTCTCTGCAGAACATAGGGGACTTTCTTGACAGCATCCCCATGAGACAAATGTGTTTCACATCCTGTGTAGACCTGTTTATTCCCTTATCCTTTGGACCACAGAAGATAAATTTAAAAATTAAGATTTATATATCCTCTTTCAAATCAGAACTTTTCCTATAATATCTCCTTCTTTTTATCAAGGTAAAATTTGTCATCCCTCTTTCTCTGATTCTCTGGTGTCAGGGACTAATTTCTATAAGGAGAAATTAACATTATCCCATTTATATTTGTGTGTTTGCACCAAGCAACAATGCTGCTTTACAGGATACTTTCCTATTCATTTGCAGTTGTTGCCTATTTTGGAAGGAATTGACCTGATTTCTGCTTTGCCTGGTGAATGAGGAATCTCATGTGGAGTCCTGGACAATAGACCATTCCACATTTCTGATTTATTTCTATGATGTTTTCATGTCCCTTATAAACAGAGATCAGAGTAAAGCCCTCTGGCTGATCCCTTCCATACTTCAGCTCTGCTGGGATCATAACTTCTCTGATAAAATAGACATTTAGCAACTGCTAAGAAAAATGAGGCATTCACAATACTGTAATCGAGTAAGCTGAGAAAAGAATTCATTGTGGAAAGAAGGTGAATGGCCCTCCAAAGTATTTCTTCCAAGAATAAACATTTACAGATTTGTCTGTTGATGGGAGCTCTAGCTCCTGATTGTAATCTGACTTGTGCTGTTCTCTTAAAACTTCCCCTGACCTCACACTGCTGTTCAGAAAGTAAGCTCTATGTTATGAGCAGCTGCTGCCTAAGAACCTCTTTCGATGCTACATAGCAAAGGTCTCCCACTGTGCAAATGGAGGGATCCTTCGTTTAAGTGAGGACTTCAATCAGAAACAGACTTTCTGCCAAAAAGGGTTTAAACTCCCTCTGCTGTCCCCACCATGGACAAACCATTGTGAACCCAGGAAGAGACCATTCATCAAAGAGATCCTGAAGTGAGAGACAGAAGAACTTCATTTGGACACCTCTTAAGGTCTAACCAGACTCTAAAAGGTCATATTTGCTGTCACACCACACTTCAGAATACCCTAGTCCTTATTTCAATTTCTTCATCACATCTGCTGCCGCCGAGCAAACTCCATGCCCTGAACTAGACCAGGATTTACCTTTATCCCTAAGGATTCTGTCTTGGCATCTACCAGCCCAACCTGTTGGAGTTACTTTTTTCAAGACTAACTCAATCCCAGTTATCACCCTATCTTAGTAGCGCCCTTTTTCTAGGGCCTACCTGAAGGATATAAACACATGATCAAAAGACTGAAGGCTGGGGCTGGAGCGATAGTCCAGCGGGTAGGGTGTTTGCCCTAAGCGGCTGGCCTGTGCCAGCCGGGGTTCGATCCCCAGCATACCATATGGTCCCCCGAGCACCGCCAGGAGTAATTCCTGAGTGCAGAGCCAGGAGAAACCCCTGAGAAGTGCCAGGTGTGACCCAAAAAAAAGCAAAAAATAAAAAAAATATGAAGGCTAATGGGGACCACAGTCAAGAAATAAACTGAGGATGGATAGGTAGCTAGAAATACTGGAGGGCAGGCTTTGCGTATTGAAGCTTTGGACTTATCTGACCTCTAGTATTCTACATTCTCCAGAATGAAGCTGGGAGTGCTCCTCAAGCATACACTTCCCAGAGAAAGAAAAGGTTTGGTCCTATTCTCAATAACATAAGAGTCTGCATAATAACACCATCTTGGGATGCACTAGTATCCTGTACCTTCTGTACCAGTCTTTTGTAACTATAACTACAAAGTAATCCAGTCTTTGGAAATATAGATAGATCTGAATTATATGCTTCAAATGTCAATGTGTCCAGCCACTGATGAAATGTATGGAAATTTGAAATGATTAGGGGTAAGTTAGCCATGTTGTGGGATAGTCTCCCACATATAAGCTTTCATATAAAAGGCATTCATATCTTATTTCATGCTACTTGCCTTGCAATTATGAGAAACAACGTCAGTGTGTACTGAGACATCCTGCTTTGTCTAGGATAAACAAAATGTTTGGTTGAAAGCGCAATCTGCAGATTGCTTCAACATAGCCCTGAACTGAGTCTTCTTCCTGTCAGTGATGCTCAGCTGTTCTGGACTGCCCACAGGCTTTATCCCTCATTTGGATTTCCCCTTGCACTCTTCCTTGGCCATTTCCCATGATTCCTAGCTCAATTCTGCTGGAATAATTCTCAGGATGACTCTGCACAGTGAAATGCCATTTGCTGCTATTGCCTTCCAGATC
>JAJIBD010015225.1:0-10956 GCA_021461705.1 Cryptotis parvus
GCGTGTGTGTGGGTCTGAGCGTGTGTGTGGGTCTGAGCGTGTGTGTGGGTCTGAGTGTGTGTGTGGGACTGAGTGTGTGTGGGTCTGAGTGTGTGTGTGGGTCTGAGTGTGTGTGGGTCTTAGTGTGTGTGGGACTGAGTGTGTGTGGGGAGGAGCATCCCTTCTAGCCCCCTCCCTCCCTCCTCCAGGGGCAACTCCAAGTACCACTACTACGGGCTGCGCATCAAGGCCAGCTCCCCGCTGCTGCGGCTCCTGGAGGACCAGCAGCACATGGCCATCGGGGCCAGCCCTGGGCAGAAGCAAAGGTAGGGGAAGCCCCCCCAGCTGGGGGCAGCCACGCTGGTCTGATGGCCCGCCCAGTCCCACCATCACCGACCGCCCCCACTGCAGGCTCAAGCCCATCCAGAAGCTAGAGGGCATGACCAACGGGTGACCGTGGGGCCAGCAGCAGGCTGGCGGGCTGTCAGACATCAGCGCCCAGGTGCAGCAGTACCAGCAGTTTCTGGGTGAGCCCCCCCACCCCCCCCACTGGCGGTACCCGAGCCTTTTCTCAGTGGGATCCGTCCTAGCTCCACCGTATGCCTCTGAAGACAGCGTAAGGCTGAAATTATTTGGGCTCTTTAGGACGGCCAGCACATGCCGCCCCAGCTCTGGGCCCAGCGGTCTGCACCCTCACACACTTGTGTGTGTGCACGGGCTGCTGGCTTGGGGGGCTGAGAATCGTAAGTGGGGTCCTGAGCACTGGCTGTGGGTGTTACCCCCAAAATATAAAGCATGCTGGGGAGTTGGTTCCAGGGTGGCTTACCGTGGGCATGCAGGAACCCCATGCCCAGTCCCTGGCACCATATGGCCACTGGTGGGCATCACCCACGTGGCCCCCAGTATTGCTAGGAAGACCCCAAAATGGAAAAGCAAATCCTAGCCCCCTCCCCAGGCTCCCCCCAGGCAGGAAGGCCTGGGGGATCTCAGCTGGTTTTGCCACCCACACACCCAGACTGGCAGCCTGGGTTGCCACAGGCTCGACCTCCCTGGAGCGGGCTCAAGGGAGGGGCCTGCTGCCAGCCCTCAGCCCGAAACACCGCTCAGGACCTCCCCAGAGCCCCCACCTAGCACCCAGGCTCTCATGGGTGTCTGCCCCGAGCTCCGGAGCAAGAGGTGGGAGGGACAGATAAAGGGCATGGCGGGGTCTTCTCCCTCAGATGCCTCGAGGAGCCCTCCCGGACTTCTCAGAGCTGGACCTGCAGGGCAAAGCGCTGCCGGAAGGCGTGGGGCCCGGGATCTGAAGGCCTTCCAGGTCCTGTACCGGGAACACTGTGAGGTAGGGCCGGGCGGGGCCTGGCGGGGGCGGGGCTACACCACCGGCAGGGGAAGGGATCTCTGACCGCTTGCCTGGCAGGCCATCGTGGACGCTCATGGTGAACCTGCAGTTCACGCTGGTGGAAACGCTGTGGAAGACGCCCTGGAGGCACCACCTCAGTCCGCCCAGCGCGCCACCGCTGGCCGTGTGAGTGCCGGGATGGGCCCGCTGTGGACCTGTGCTGCTGGATGCCCGGCCTGAGCCTCAGGGGACATGCCTAGAGGCCCGCCTACCCAGCCCTGGGGGTCTGTGTGGGTGGGCACCACTGTGCAGGGCAGAAGACGGCCATGCTGGGGTCTTGCAACCTGACCACAAACTGATGTGGAGGGGCTTGAGTGGGTTCCTGCCCCAAGTGTCCGTGTGTGACAAGGGTGGTTGGTGTCCACAGGCACGCACGAGGCTGAGAAGCGGCTGCCTAAGGCCAGCCTCGTGCTCCTGGCCAAGTTCGAGCCAGTGCTGCAGTGGACCAAGCACTGTGACAACGTGCTGTATCAGGGCCTGGTGGAGATCCTCATCCCCGACGTGCTGCGGCCCATCCCCAGTGAGCTCGGCGCCCTCTGCTGCCCGCCCCTGGCCCCGCCCCCTGCCCCGCCCTTATCAGCACCCGACCCCCAGGTGCCTTGACCCAAGCGATCGGAACTTCGCCAAGAGCCTGGAAAGCTGGCTCACCCACGCCATGGTCAACATCCCGAAGAGATGCTGCGGGTGAAGGTGAGACGCGGGCCGCCAAGGAGGCGGGGGAGGTGGCGGGCGCCCACGTGACCACTCAGGCCTGTGCTGGACGCGTCAGGGCCCCCTTCGGAGAGAAGCGGAGCCCTCTGCAGTATTTGTAGACCGCCGCACCTTCGACGAATAAAAACCAGATGCAAACCGGAAACAGTTCTCTTACCTACTGGGGCAGAACAAGATGCACGTCGGTGTGCTTGGGACCTGCCAAAATGCCAGGAGGGGCGGGTGCTTGCGCCTGGGACACCCTCCACCTCCCAAAAAAATAGTTTTGCTTAAGTTCCCAAAACGCAAAACAGGACGGCTAGACAGAACCAAGGTCTGAGGTGCACCCGGGCATGTACATAGAGGCCAGATCCAGGGAAAGCCCAGTTGGAGCCGTCAAAACCACGGGTCCATTTGCTATGCACTTGTAACGAGAGCCCACCACGTAGCTGGCATGAAGGGGCCGGAGCACGGCCTTGACCAAACGGGCACGCTTACGCGTGCGCACGCGCCCGAGATGGCAGGAAGCGATGTGGGACCGCTATTTCCAGCAATGGGGTATTTGAAAGAGCAGTGCCCTTCCCGTCCACGCGACAGTGCTGCGGCCAGTGCTCGGTATTGGAGGCACACGTATGGGGCGTCCCAGCAGAAACTGAACGTAACCCTTCTCGAGAGAGCCAGCGGCCCGGTGCGGCTGCGGCGGGTGGGGGGGCCCGGGTGGGCCCACGCACCAGCCAGGGCCCCGACACCCGCAGGTGGCGGCGGGGGTGCCTTTGCGCAGGCGCTGCGGCGCTACACCTCGCTCAACCACCTGGCGCAGGCGGCGCGCGCCGTGCTGCAGAACACGGCACAGATCAACCAGATGCTGAGCGACCTCAACGCGTGGACTTCGCCAACGTGCAGGTGCGCGCGGCCCGGCGGCGGGCGGGAGGGAGCGCGGGGGCGGAGCCGCGCGCTGCAGCCGCCGGCCGGGGCTGAGCCTGGCGCCGCCCCGCCGCCCTGTTGTGCCCAGGAGCAGGCCTCGTGGGTGTGCCGCTGCGAGGACCGCGTGGTGCAGCGGCTGGAGCAGGACTTCAAGGTGACGCTGCAGCAGCAGAACTCACTGGAGCAGTGGGCGGCCTGGCTGGACGGTGTGGTCAGCCAGGTGCTGAAGCCCTACCAGGGCAGCGCCGGCTTCCCCCAAGGCTGCCAAGCTTTTCCTCCTCAAGTGGTCCTTCTACAGGTGAGCCTGGAGAAGCCCCTCGGGGCGTGGCTTGAGCCAGCCCTGAGGCGCTTTCCTCTGGGTCCAGCTTGCCGTGGGTGGTGCAAAGGGGTCCCCCCATGGACACCCTAGGGAAGCCCAGCAGGCCGCCTCACAGCCTCCCCCACTGCCCCTCCCAGCTCCATGGTGATCCGGGACCTGACCCTGCGCCAGCGGCCAGCTTCGGCTCCTTCCACCTCATCCGGCTGCTGTACGACGAGTACATGTACTACCTGATCGAGCACCGCGTGGGCGCAGGCCAAGGGCGAGACCCCCATCGCCGTCATGGGCGAGGTGTGGCACACGGCGGGGCCCTGAGGGGCAGGGCTCGGCGCCGCGCATTGGGGCGCTCACCTCTGCGCCTCTCCCTTACAGTTTGCCAACCTGGCCACCTCGCTGAACCCCTGGACCCAGACAAAGGTGGGCTCGGCACGTCCCCACCCAGGGGTCGCGGCATGGGGCGGGGTGGGCGGCGCCCTTCCTCTGCCCCCCCCAACACCAGCGCTGAGCCTTTGCTCTCCATGTGCCCCAGAGGAGGAGGAGGGAGGAGGAGGAGAGCGGGGACGAGCTGCCCCAGGACATTTCGCTGGCGGCCGGCGGCGAGTCGCCAGCTGGGTCCTGAGGCGCTGGAGCCGCCAGCAAAGCTGGCCCGGACGAAGCACGGGGCCTCTTCGTGCAGGCGCTGCCGTCCAGCTAAGCCCCGCAGCCGTCCCAGCCCGGCCAAGCCCCGCAGCCCACCCCGCAGCTCCTCCACGCCAGCTCCCTCACTGCTTCCATAGGGCTTCCCGGCGCCCGGCCCTAGCGGGGAGGCCCGGACACAGGAGCGGGGGGTCCCTGTCCCGTGGGGCGGAGCCACCGCTGCAAACTCACATAAAATGTGCCTTGGAACCTGCCGGTGCCCCTCGGGGGTGTTCCCGAAGGCTGAAGCATTTTCCCCCTCACCCCGGGGCGGCAGGCAGGCCCCTCCCTGCGGAACTGTTAACTTATTCAGCTAGCTGGCTTTGCACAGCCGTCCTGGGCCCAGCCCTGAGCCCCAGGCGGGCGGTGAGGTGGGCATCACTGGGGATGCACCACTGCCAGCAGTCGCCCGTCTCCCTCCCCACTCCCCTCTTGGTCTAAGTGCAATTAAAGCCGTGGGTGTCCATCGCCAGAGCTGGGCCCTTCCTGCCCTAAACCTCTGGGGCGCTGACCGCCGGCTGCGGGGCAGGCGGCAGGGACAGGGCGTCCAGCTTCCAAAGAGCCACCGGCTGGGCCGGGCGCTAGGGCCGCCAGGGGGCCTGCTGGCCGGCCCCCCTGCACTAGTGTGGGATCTGGCAGCCACCTGCGCCGGAGTTGGTAACTTGTTGGGTTTCTCCAACCATCATGGCCTTATCTGTTCGGTTTTTCTCAAGTGTTTTCACCCCATTGAAATGTTTATGGCAAAAAAAAAAAAAATCAAAAATGAAGGAAAAACATAAGGAGACATCTGGCCTGTTGTACAAGATCATATCGGTGCGCTCCGCGTGCTGCAGCTTTTGGGCGGCCCGCCCACACCCCCTCCGGCGGTGAAAGTGTCCACGCGTGTGTGCTAGTCTAGTGCCGAGCTGTTTTCTACCTTTTGTAGTCTTTCTTAACACAATAAATCCTGCCATGATATTTGGCTACGACTGACTCGGGCCTGGCTGGGGCGGCAGGGACAACGGGGGCTTGGGGTGGTTCAGAAATAAAACATTTATTACACGAGGAGGGGCTGAGGTGTGACCGGGGTGCCCAAGGCTTGCCGCCTCTGCTGGGGGTGACCGGGCAGGGCCCATAGGGCCTGTGGGTAAGTCCATGCCCGGGCCAAGGGGCCACAGTGGCGTGCGGATAGCGGCTCCCTCCCACTGCCCCCCTTCCCAACTTAAATAGGCATAAATAAGAAGCACCCCCGCCTGGCACCCTGAGGCAGGGCTGCCCTGCCCAGCCCTCCCCTGCACCCAGGGGCCAGCTGGCCGGGAGGCGACGCCAGAGGCGCGAGCTCCTGGCTGCGGAGGTAGAGAGGAGTGAGTCTGGGCGCCGCGCGCTCACAGCACGATCCGCGTGTATCGCTCGCTGTCTGCCAGCACCTTGAGCGAGCACCCTGCAGGGCGAGGTCAGCAGTGGAGCCAGGAGCCCTCCGCCCCTCCCGGCTTCCTCCCCCACCCAGACATGCTGCTCCCAGCGCCCTGCCAGCGGCGCCATGCCCACCTTTGTGCAGTGCCTCGTTGGTCATCCTGTTGACGTGGCGCCCGCTGCTCTCAG
Source organism: Cryptotis parvus (assembly GCA_021461705.1). Classification (NCBI taxonomy): domain Eukaryota; kingdom Metazoa; phylum Chordata; class Mammalia; order Eulipotyphla; family Soricidae; genus Cryptotis; species Cryptotis parvus. The sequence continues at coordinate 5,568 of JAJIBD010015225.1, forward strand.
GCACCAGCCACTTCATCACCATGTCCACGCAGCTCTTTCGGTACGAGCTCCACGCTGCCGCTGGAGGGGTGCGGGGGAATGGGGTAAGCAGCCAGAGCACCCGGCCCCACCCGGCCCAGCACCGTCTGCTCACCTGGTCTGCCCTTTGACCTCCGTGGAGGTCCCCACGCTGACAGTGACAAAGACGCCCGTGCTGAGGTCCCAGGCCACCTTCAGGCTGGTGTGATAGGTCTTGGTCTGCAGTGGGGGGGTCACAAGTAAGGAGGGACGGATGGGCCAGGAGACAGACAGGAGTTAACCCTGGGCCCCGGGGCTCACGGAGCTGGCCCTCCTCGGTGGGGATGGAAAGGCCAGGAGCAGCAAGCCAATGTTGATGAGGACCTGGTTGGTTTCGGGCAGACCTGGGAGGGGCCAGGAGGGAAGGAAGACAGCTAGGGGACAGTCCCGCGTGGGGGAGGCGGAACCCCCCCTCGGCTCCCCGCTGCTGCGACAACCTCCAGGATGACGATGTCGTAGTCACTGAAGGAGCAGAACTGGTGACCCCACGTGGCATCATGCCGGATGACCTCATTGATGACATACTCAAAGTCCAGAGTCAGCTGCTCCACCGTCAGGTACTGGCCCTGTGGGCAGGGGCAAGGGCCAGGTTGGGGGAAGTGCTGGGAGCTGCCCATGACCGCACGTGCCGCCTACACCCACCTGCATGGCAGCCCGCTCCCGCATGGGCCTCAGGCTGCGGCCCGGAGGTCCGTGACCACAAAGGGCAGGGAGATCTTGTCGTCCTCCAGCTCTGTGGGGGGGTGGCTGCTTAGTGGGGTGCAGGCCAGCCTCTGCACCTGCCCGCCAGGGTCCCCCACTCACCCTCCTCAGGCTCTGTCCCTTCCCCTGAGCCCAGCACATAGTAGAGCTTCGTGTAGTTGATGTAGCCAGGTTCTGGGGCACCGGCCTAGGCAGCAGGGGGGGCTGTCGCTAGCGGCACCGCCTCCCGGCTGGGCCCAGGGGCTCTGTGGTGCCACGGCAGCAGCTGCCCGAGGGCTCAGGGCAGGGGCGGCAGTCGGGCCTCCTCCAAGGCACTGCCCTTGGCCTCTTTGGCCGGCGAAAGATGTCAGCCACGAACTCCTTGGCTTTTGGCGATGGCGGGTGAGGGATCGGGATCACCAGAGAGGCCGGGCTGGGGCTTCCCTCAGGACTGGGGCTGGGGAGGGTGGGAGGAACCTCTGGGCTGGGGGACTCTGGGGGTGGGGTGGGGGCGGAGGGGATAGTGTGATCATACAGGATCTGGCAGAAGCTGCTGTCACCTATAACAGAAGACAGGCGAGGTGAGCCAGGCTCTGCACACCACACAGTGGCTGCAACTGCCCAACCCGCCCGCCCAGCGCATCCTGGAAGGTTCTAGTTGGACCTGGGCCACTGACCATGCACTGACCATGCATCCAGTCCCCTGCCCAGGGTCAGAGCCACGGGGGTGGGAGGGCAGACACCAGCACTCACCCAGTGGCTCGGCCTTACCACTCCCTGTGCCACCCCAGCTCCCAACAAGCATGACTGGGGCCCAGAGAACCGGGACTGTGATCCGCTGGAAGCCCAGGGCCCACCTGCAGAGTGCACAGAGACAGCACAGGCCACTAGGGAGTAGCTGGTGTTGAGCAGCACCACCTGGTCCTTCTTGAGCTGGAAGGCGGGCTGGAAGGTGGGGGAAGGGGTACACCACCTGGTACTTGGTGTGCAGCATGAAGCCGTGCCGCAGGCACTGCGCGCTGGGCTCTCCTGCAGGACACACAGGCATGCACCAGGGCCGAGTGGAGCCTCACTCAGCCCCACCCACAGAGCAGGCCCACCAAGCCCCGCCCCTCACCTGGATGTGCGGCGACTGGCGTCCCGGCAGGCAGCACAGCGGCCCAGAGGGTGGTACAGCCACAGTGCTGATGTAGATGTCCCGGTGGTTCTCGTCACTCATCATCATCATGTTCATGAGCATCCCGTTGGCGGACCGGGTGCTGGGGGCGGCACACCCCTCAGGTCCTGGTCTGCCCCCCTCATTGGGCCCCCCAAAGCTATGTAAGGGAGGGGCAAACCAAGCCAGCCTCTGCGACGGGCAGGCTGGGCGCCACCAGGGCCATGCCCTGCCGGGGACAGACCAGGCGTCCCGCGGCCCACTGCCCCTTTACTTAAAGCCGAAGACGATGACCTTGGAGGCATCGGCTGGGCCACTCGCACACGGTCAGGTAGAGGTCGCTGTAGATTTCCTCGTCCTGGAAGAGCCGCACCTGCCGCACCTACATGCGGGCCAAGCAGAGGTCAGGGGTGCTGGGCTCACAGAGGCCCCCTGCCAGCCGGACTTCTCAGGCCAGGCAAGCTCCCCACTCTGCACCCCCCTTCCTGAATACAGGGCTCTGGGAAGGCCCAGTAAGAAGAGGGACATGGTGGGGGCCCAGCTCCCACTGGTGGGCGGGGGGGGAGGGCGCAGACAGGCCCAATAGTTCAAGGGCACTGTTAGTGGTGGTTCCACCAGAGCATGGGAAGGGGTGCCTGTGCCCCCTCTCATTTCCTGCAGGAGGCTCCCTGCAGTCTGACCAGGAGCCCCAGAGCAGGTACAGGGTGGGCCAAAGGTGCCTGGGGTGGGTGGGGCTGGGGGGGGCTCCTGGTCTACCAGCTTGAGCTTACTGGGGCGTGCGGGGCTGAGGGGGGGGCTCCCGGCCTACCAGCTTGAGCTTGCTGTGCACGTTGAACTCCCACCAGTAGAGGTGGTAGATGTAGAAGGAGAAGTCGTCGTCCCGCTGCTGCTGGTGTAGGACAGCACGTGGCGGCCACGCTGGAGAAACCGAGGAAGATGTGTCTGCGGGCCGGGTGCACGGTCAGCACTGTCCCTCTCCACCCGACACCCTGCAAGCCCCTCCTGGAGGCCTTGCCTCACCCAGCATAGAGGAAGTCCTCATCCACGATGCTCTTGAGGGAGAGCGCAGACCCTAGGAGGCAGTTTCCGGAAGAGGCGAGGGAGAGCTGACCACTGATCTGGGAAGGGACAGGCAAGGCTCCTGGTGAACCCTGGGCTCCAAGCCCACCACACAGGTTGGCTACCTGGCAAGCCTGGCTCTGTGGACGATGACACACAGCCAACGGGTAGCTCCTGTCTCACCTGGTTCCCAGCCCAGCAATGCCATCGCTAACCCCCAGGAAGGTTCGGGGCTCCCCATCCATCCCACACTGGCAACGACCTGGGTGCGGGCACCCAACGCACACCAACCCGTATCCTGGGTGCTCAGCCTCCTCGGACAGCCCAGATCTCAGCTGTGCCCTCAGAAGGGTGAGGGCTGACAACTCTTGGCCACCCGCCGCCCCCTTTCTGACACCCTCCACTCCAAATTTTGAAGGACTGGGAGTCAAGGGAGGTACAAGCCAGGTGCAGGAGAGCTGGCGCATCCCGGGTCCTGCCAGCCAGGCTGACGAAGGCAGCCACGGGTCCCAGGGGGCGTGGGAACAGCTCTATGAGCCGGGGCGGCCCCACGGGAGCCACAGCCCAGCACGCAGCTCGGCTGACGGAGGCTGTCCTAGCTCCGAGCAGGGGACACTGCAGACTCCTGAGCCCGGAGGAAGAGGCACACCCTCCGCGAGTGACAGTGCTGCCGTCCCCCGCACCCCAACTCCTGAGAAGAGGGGGTCTGGACAGCCTTGGGGCGGCCTCGCTCCCTCCAAGGGGAGCAGAAGAGGACGCGGGTACAGGGTCTCCAGGGTCCCGCGGCCACCGGCAGGGTAACGGGGGGAGGCCCGGCGCAAAGCCGAGGCAAGGCTACACGAGGGGCGCGGGCGAGGGTTCGGGAGCCGGATCCGACTCTTTCCCCGAGGGTCCTCCAGCGGCTCCGCCCCAGCCCCCTCCCGGAGCCCGCCCCCAGCCCCTCCAGGCTAGCCCCTCCTTCCCAGCCCTCTCCCGGGGACCCGCCCAGCCTCTTTCCACTGAGCCCCCCTCCCCGGGGCTCCGCCCCACCCCTCATCCAGCGAGCGCCTCCCTCCCTCCGCCTCCCGCGCCCCGCATCCCCACCCTCCGGCGTGCTCCTTCCAGGCTCCATGACCCACCTTGACCCGCTCCAGCTGCTTGAGGACGTGTTCCCGCCGCCGTCCCGCCGCCCGCTTCCCGCCGGCGCCCCCCGGGGCCGCCGCCGCCACTCCCGGCCCGCTGTTCCGCTCCGATTTCGAGCTGGGCGCCATTTTCACCCCCTCCCTCCACTTCCGGAGCAACCGGCCTCTTCGCCCCACCCACGGCGCCGCCTCATTGGCCTTTTATCCTGACTGCGACCTGCCGATTGGGTGGAAGCCCTCTCACCGGACCGCTTCCCGCCGCGCCTGTCCATCACGGCCACCTCGGCGTCCGATTGGTCGGGGTTGTACAGCCTCCGCGGCACGGCGCCGTACTCCCACCTTCCTGCTAGGACGCACCCGTCAGGGGGCTTCTTTTGCATCCCTCGGAGAGAAGACTTTGACCCAATAGGTGGAGACTGCTGTTAGTCTCGGCGGGGTCACGCCCCTCTGTAGCTGCTGGGTTTCCACGGAGACAGCAGGCGGTCCAGGCCCGTGGGCGGGGGTGATGGGAGCCTGTGGTCCAGCAGGGGCCTGGAATCCCCAGCCCAGGGATGCCCGGTGTCCATGCGCGCACACCAAGGGCCAGTTTGCAAACAATCGAGCAAAAGATAGAACACAAGAGCCTGCCGATGAACGGGCTGGGGTTTTAACTCACTCGCTAAGTACCTCCCTTGCAGTTGAGATATCCTAGGTTTGATTCCCAACACAGGAAGACAAAAAATGAAAGAAAATCTTTCAGTTGGGCTGGGAGAATAATGAAGATGACTGTGTTGCTATTTATATAGCATTTTACACTTGCTAGGCTCAGAGATAAAATTTTATGGAATTGGTCGCTGTTTCACCCTTTTTACAGAGGACAGTAAGAATAGGAGCTGCAGGCATCATTTTCATCGCTAGCATTAACTTATTTCACTTTTTTTTTTTTTTGGCTTTTGGAATCACACCCTGCGATGCTCAGATTACTCCTGCCTCTGCACTCAGGAATCACTCCTGGCGGTGCCTGGGGACCAGATGGGATTCTGGGTATCGAACTCAGTCACCTGTGTGCAAGGCAAATGCCCTCCGGGCTGTACTATTGCTCCGGCCTCATAACTTATTTCACTTCTGCAAGACTCCTGGAGATAAGTCCTACCTTAGTTTTGCACATGGCAGAACTGAGGTTGAGGGTCAGCCTCCTGAGTACCCGAAGGCACGCACCCAGGTATAGCTACTGTCACCATTGACAGAGAAAACCAAGGCATCTCACTTTCTCCAAGCTTTATGCAGCTAATTCAAATATGCATTGTGGGGCCGGAGCGATAGCCCAGCGGGTAGG
>JAJIBD010015226.1:0-26529 GCA_021461705.1 Cryptotis parvus
GTTATATTGACAGGAATTTGGCTGCAGCGTATTGCAGGGAAATGCTAACTTCTCTTCCTCTAAATTATCCAAGTCGTACCACTGACTGAGGAAGCCACTGAGCCCTTTAAATGCAGACAGGCCTAAATTGAAATGTTCTCAAATATATCGCACACATGCAGTTCCAAATTTTACAATGAAAAAAGAATGTGTGACATCTCTTTAGTACTTTAATGTCTACTTGTTGAAAAGAAAATATTTGGAATATAATGGGCTGAATAAGATTGTTTACTAAAATGAATTTCATCTCTTTCATTTTATTAAGCTTCATATGGCTCTGAAAACTTTTAAAATCATGTTTGTGGCCCCATTATATTTTTGTTGGACTGTGTTGCAAGTAGCTGATAATCTGGAGTCAAATTAAACCATAATGCTGTGAAAAAGAGAAGAATGGAGAGAGCTGAGCAATTGTAATGCTGTCTTGTTACAAAGAGCATTTCACAAACTGCTGAGCATTTAGTGCTTGCTCAGTGTATTTTGACTTATCACATAAGTGAATTACTGTGTTTGGATCCAGAATATATCAGACTTGAGTGATGGATGAAATTCAACAGTGACATAGTAGAGACATTTTTATATAATTTCAGGAAACAAACTCAGCAATATATTCCTTAAAAACAACAACAGCAGTAGCAGGAACTTCTATTTTGTTGTCAACTCAATTTATGTCAATTATGTGATGTGGTCACCATAAAATCTAATGTAATTTTAGACTGCATTAATAACAGATAATGTTCTCAATCTAATATACTTTGTGAATTTAGATCTGTTGCATTTTGAGGGGATAGGGGGTGGTGATCTTCCTGAGATACAAGGTAAATCATACTTCTAAATCTTAGGGATATTGCTGAATTGGTTGTGGGATGTAGTTGAATTAATATTTTTAGGGAAATTGTTTTATAATATTTGTAGATTGTATACGCAGATAGGAAATAAGAAACAAAGTTTGTTAAATATGTAGTTGTGGGATTGTCTGCATATGATGGATGGCAAGAAACAGTAAAGACTGGTGATTTCTTCCTTGCAGAGTGCATGGTTAGAAATCAGCACTGTAATATGTAAAGATGGGGTATCAGAAAATGATATCGGAAAGGGGGGATGAGAAAACACCCAGAAAGAAAAAACACCCTGAAAGGTTAGATATAAATCAGATTAAGTGTGGGCAACGTTACTGAGAGCAAGCATCAAGGATCGGAATTCTCAGCAGTGTCGGGGAAGCCATATGGTACAAAAGTACAAGATGGAAAACTTTCAAAGTAAACAGCTAGAAAGTGCTCGATGTCCTTGTCGAGAGCAGTTTCAGTAGAATGACGAGGACTGAAGTAAAGGGGCATGGATTGAGAAGCGAGAGAGAAAAAGATGGAGTGAGACCAGTCAAAGGGAGATAATTCTTACTGGAAGTTTTTGCTGTGATGTATTGGTATCATGAATCTCTTGCTGTGATATGGTGAGAAGGACACAATATATTTTCTGTGTTATTACTAAAAAATGCAAGAATTTTTTTTTTACATTGCTACCATGAAAAACATCAGACTCACCCAGTCTGAAGGGCATGCTACAAAATAACTGATTAGATCTCTTCAAAGGTCGTGACCAGGCAAACAAAGGAGAATTAACAGGAGACTAAGTGGGATCCCCAAAATAACCTTAGTGGAAGTGGAAACTATCTGTAGTTTAATAAGATTGTAACCAATGATAATTCCTGGCATTGACCAGTGTTTAATAGTGTTTAGTAGTTTAATAGGTTAACATTAGAGGGGCTGGTGATCAGCATATGGGAATGCTTTGTACTACTTTTCAACTCTTTGTATAGGTTTTAAATTAGTTTGAAAAAGTTTTTTAGTCTGAAGGTCAGGAGAGGAATGAGGGATAGCAGGAAAGCATGAATCTGGTGAGAGTTCCAACAACACAAATAGTGGAAATGATGGGAAATATTCTCTAAGAGTTTATCATGTGCTGAATGCTTTGTGGGAATTTTCTCATTAAATGTTCATAACCATACCATGAGGAAATTTTTTTGCTTTTTGGGAGGCCTTATTCTACTTTTACAGCACAGTAAAGACTATGTGAAGGAGGTTCAACCTGACCACACAGCAGAGTAGCAGAGCAAAGGTTTGAAGTCAGTTTCTTAGGTCATATCGCAGGAGTGATGTGAGTCTCTTCAAACCTGGGGGGTAAAATTGGAATATTAAATTCTTGAAGGATTGATGCTGTCAGATGCCAAGGGGTACACAACATAGAATGGGAAGTAGAGTGTGGAAATGAGAATAGGGGGAAAAACATAGAATTACACTGGAGAAGAGGTTCTGTGTCTCTCGGGATCACGTAAAGAATTTGAAAACCTGAGGGTGCAGGGTTATGTTGGCTAGGGATAAGGACAGATTTTAGTTGGTCTTTTGTGTCTTTGTTGGAAGCAGGGCCAAAAGACAATAGTCAGAAGGGAGAGGGCAAGGATGGGGATTTGCGATGGTTAAGAAGTTTTAAGAGACTGAAAGTTCCACAAAAGGGAGAAGACCAGTAAAGGGTGGCCTGTGTCCCGAGAAGCAGGAAGACTGTAGCACATTATTCCACTGTCTTTGCAATGGGGGACTTTCTGTGGATAGTTCTATAGTCAGAATATGGACTACAGATTTATATCGCTGAAATTATCAAAGCCCACGTTTTGAACTGAGTGCCACAAAAAAATAATTGATCAAGGGAGATAAAGATGCTCAAATTGAATGGAAAGACTTGCTTTTACTAATGGAATTGAGGTAAAAAAGAGAATGTGGGTCTGATACTATGCTTTCAAATTGGCCTTTTCTCTAATAGCTAGTGAGTTCAGGCTTTTTTTTCAGAGACTGGTTAGTTTTATTTCTTCTTCATTTTCCATTCAGTATTTTTTTAAATTTGTAATAAGGTGAATTAGTTATGATTTATATTATAACACCCATCCCTCCACCAGTCACATTTTTTCCTGAAGTAAAACATATTTTATTATGGAGGTTTTTGGAAGGGGGGAGAAAGAGAGAGAGTAATGTGCTCAAGAGATCATGGGCTACTCCAAGTGTGGAGCACCCAACTGGTAGTAAGAGAGAGAGAGAGTACACATCTCAAGAGGGGAGATGTGGGCAACATATGTGCTCAGGCACCACATATGCTCGGCCACATAGGTTCAAGCAGCACATGGGCTCCAGGCAGTGTATACCCACCTTTTGTTTTTTTTGAATTACTGTGCAATAGACCATTTTCCAAAGCTGTTCACTAATACACCCTTTACCTCCCCTATCCTGTTTTTATTTAGTTTATTTTTCTCGAATCAATGTGGAGATACACACTTACAAAGCTGTTCATGCTCACATTTCAGCCATATAATGTTGCATCACCTATCCCTCCACTAGTGTACATTTCTCACCAATGTCCCCAGTTTCCTTCTAGCCAACTCCCCGTCCCCACCACCACCATCAGCCTGTCTCTGTAGTAGGCGCTTTCTTTCTCTCTTTCTATCCTTTGAGGCACTATGGCTTGCAGTATGGATAGAGTGGTTATGATGCTGATCCTTTTTACCTGCTTTCAGCACAGAGTTCCAATTATCTTTGTCATAGTGATCCCTTCTCTGTCCTATCTGCCACCTCCTACAGCACATAAGGCTGGCTTCCAACTTGGACCAATCAGTTGGAAAGTTCTATGGAATACTATAATTAAGGCACATTTCCATTATTGCTAAACTTGTGCTGCATAGCATTTGTGTAGAATTTCTTTTTATAGGAAAAGACAGTACTATATTTTTTTCACTTTTTAAATTTGAAACACTCCTGGCCCCCCTGTTTCTATTGTCCTTGGAAATTAGTCTTATACTGAGGTTTTATATCTAATAAACAAGTGCAATCATTTTATGACTGTCCCTCTCTTTTGACGCATTTCAGCATGGGATTATGTGAAATCCATTTGTAGGCAAATTTCATGACTTGATTTTCCTAACAGCTGCATGGTATTCCACTGTGAAGATGTATCATGGTTTCTTTATCCAGTTGTCTGTTCTACAGCACTCAGGATGTTTTCAGATTCTGGCTACTGTGAATAGTGTTGCAATTAACATAGAAGTGAAGATGGCATTTCTACCACTCATGGCCTCTGGGATATATGCCAGTGGTGGTTGGGTTATATTGCTGGGCTATATGGAATCTCAATTTCTAGCTTTTAGAGGAATGCCTGTATTGTTTTCCATATTGGCTGGAACAGAGGGCATTCCACCAACAATTAAGGAGATCACTTTTGTCCCTCATCTCCCAGCATTCTTATTCATTTTATGTGTACCAGTCTCTGAGGTGTGAGATGGTATCTTGTTTTCTTCTCCCAATTTTTAATGGGGTTAAATGTGTTTTTTCTTGTAAAGTTTTGCCAGTACCTTATATATCTTGGACATTAACCCCTTATCAGATGATTATTGGTTAAATAGCTTTTCCCATTCCATGAGCTGGTTTGTTATGCTGGTTACCATTTCTTTTTGAAGTGTCGAGATGTCTTAGCTTAATGTAATCCCATTTGTTTCTTTGCTTTCACTTGTTTGTTCAGTGGTGTTTCTTCCTTGAAGATGCATTTAGCGTCAGTGTCATGAAGGGTTCTGCCCCATTTTCCTTATGTACTTTATGAATTCACGTTGTACCACATTGTAATCCATTTTGTACCTTATTAAGGTCTTTAATCCATTGGTTTTCTGTTTTTTATTATTATTATTATTAATAGTAGTAGTAGTAATAGTAGTAGTAGTAGTAGTAGTAGTAGTAGTAGTAGTAGTAGTAGTAGTTTACTTTTGAGTCTCACTTGATGATGCTCTGGGGGTTGTTCTTGGATCTGCATTCCTGGCATTACTCGGAAGACAATATGAGATGCCTAATCAAACCCAAGTTGGCCACAAGCAAGGCAAACTCCTAACCGCTGTACTATCGCTCCAATTCCAAATAGCATTGTTGACAACTTGATATTCCTAGATATTCTTGTAGAATTATATAAATGTTACCTCAAATTCTTCCCAAATAAGACATTCCCTGTTTTGGGAAAACTGAGTATTAGGCAGTGTGTCATTTATGCATCACTATCGTCTTCTAATCAGATTTTTAAAGAGTTGTATGTTTTTTTTCTTTCATCTTGATTACAAGTAGAGTATAGCTAAGAAGTGTATTGCAATACTCAAGAGAAAGCCTACTACCTAGGTGTATCATAGTTTCAAGATTGATTTTGATCTTGTTAACATTGAAAACTTTATAATTTTGAGTGCCTGAAACAGAGGGTCTTGCACTTTTAGAAAAACATTTTTGAATCTAGACAATTGAGAAAAGTAGAATTATTGTAGATGAGAGATTTGTTATTTATCAGTTGTATTGGCATTGAGGGCCTAACAGTTTGGTAACTGTTAAGAAATTATCTTGGCATTATTTAGTTATATCATCTGGTTTTCCTTCCTGGAAAATATTTATCAAAATAGTTAATGTTTTAAACTTAAGGAAGATAATCAATGACTAAATCAATAAAATGGAAAACAATGTAGAATAACTGGCTTTAGAGAATACTTACACTAATGATCTCTAGATATGTCTCCTAAGGTTCATGGAGAGGTAGGTGGAATCTCATCTAGATACCAATTTTATGGTTTTCCAACTGAAAATAAGATCTCTGTTAAGGTCATGTTTGTCTAATACACTTTTCTATTAAGAATTTAAAGTTGGGGGCTGGAGTGATAGTGTAATGATAAGATGCTTGCCCTGCATGCAGCCAACTAGATTCAATTCTCAGCATCCTACATGGCCTCCCTTGATCTCTGCCAGAGTCATTCCTGAATGCAGAGTCAGAGAATTTAGGGTTTGAAGTCAGATATTTCAAGTCACACTAGAAATCAAGTGTGACTCAAAAAGCAAACTAATAATGATAATAATAATAATAATAACAAACAGAAAAAAAACAATAGATTCTGTGACTTCAGAGAAGTCACATAAGTGTGTTCTGTGACTTCAAAGAAGTCACAGAAGAGTAGTGTTGCTTGCCACAGTCTCTTGAAAAAACGAAGAAAAATGTTATCGTTTGATATAAAATTATTCTCTCTTTACTACATTTTCCTCAGTTCATAAACCTACTAACCATCTGAGTTTGATTTCATTACTTGTTACTATTTTCAGACATTGTTAAAGACTATTGTTCACTATTTGAATTACCTGATTATTTTTCTTTCTATAAGCTTGTGTAGATTTAGGTATGCTGTGGCATTCTCTGTGTCTCTCTTTCTCTGTCTCTGACTCTCTCTGACTCTGTCTCTCTCTCTCTTTGTATATATGGTAGCAGGGAGAAATTTAAAGGGAACAGAAAGAAGAGGCCATTTAATGACATCACTATAATAGAGTAAATATAAAATTTCCATTATCCTCCGAAAAGGACATATTACCTTTGTGAAACTAAGTATTTTTCATTGTGGTGAGTTATTAACTCATAAAATAGGGGCATTTAAATGACCTCCCCTTTATCCCCTACAATCCCCTCAAATATTTGCTTCTGAAAATCAATTGCTTAAAACTGGTGATGGCGAAAGTGGTCAGGATGTGTTTAGAGAATGATAAATGATAGGGAAAGACTTTTGTAAATATGCAACCTACAGGATATTTTCTCAATTTACTGGTAACTGTACATCGATGATTTCAGTAAATATACTGAACCTTACAAATGAATCAGACAAGCAAACTCATTATCCCCTTAGGTAAATTATTTCTAAGGCAAGTGGTATTTTGAAAATATTTGAAGTGATTATTTATGGCAGTGAGTAAGTGAATCCTCATACATATTCTCCATGATTTTTGCTGTAATTCCTTTTATCATATTAAAATAAAATAAATAGAAACCAGAGAGCTGTCTCAAAGGACTGAATATGTGCTTTGCATGTGGAAACTCCAAACTCGGTTCTATCCTTGACATACCCATGATTACTGGAACTAACACTGGTAGTCTCCCCAACAGGAAATTAAGTAAAATGAACTAATGATAAAAATCATACATTTTTGTTTGATATTAAAATAACAAAAATGATAAAATAAGAGCGAAAGTCAGTACTACTAGAGTTTAGTTCTTTGGCCAAAAATATAGAAGTAATTCAATTTATGTTTTCTTGAGGAGTGCAGCAGGCTACATCTGGTGATGTTCAGGGGTTGCTCCTGGCTTTGTACTTAGAAATCACTCTTGACAGTGCTCAGGGGACCATATGGGATATGATGCCATAGATCAAACCCAGGTTGACAAGCATCTGACCAGTCCCTGAGGCAATTCAATTTATAGCCATTAATTGTTTTTCTTTGTGAGTGGAGGTTATACCACACTTGACAGTGCTCAGGGGGCTATTCCTAGTCTGTGCTCCTGAGTGAGCTCTCACAATGCTCAGGAGATCATATACTATGCTGAGAATGGAATCTGAATCAGTCACATGCATATCCAGCATGTACCTCCTGGACTATTTCCTTTCTACCTAAATATATATTCATGAGCGCAATTCTTTTTTATTACTAGTGGGGCCACATCTATTAGCACTCGGGGACTCTGCTGCTGTTTTGTGTTCAGGGTCTTTTCTGGTTGTGCTCAGGGGAAGAATGCAGTGCCAGGGATTGAACCTGATTTGGCACATTCAAGGCAAAGTGTCAGTCCCTACAGCATCTCTATCCTATGAATATTATTTTGAAGAAAAGTGAAAGAATGAATCCATAAAAATGTGGAAACATTGAGGTATATATAAATTAGCATTGAACTTCTTAATGTATCAGTTTATAGATTCAACTGATTGGTATTTAGATCACTGTATGCCCGTTCATCATTGATTGGCTCCAGTGGGCACCAGTAACATCTCCATATGTCCTGTCTCATGCTAGTAGGGCCCAAGGGTATCTGCTTGCTCCAGGAACATAAAGAGCCTCAAACCATTCCATCAGGTCATAGGAATGAGGTCTAAAATTGTTACTGGTATTTGGCATATCAAATACGACACGGGTAGCTTGCCAGGCTCTGCCGTGCGGGTGGCATACTCTTGTAGTCATCTCTAAATCTAGCATTTATTGATGAACCGCGCAGCCACCAGGCTGTGATAGGCTGGTCTGCTGGGTAGAGTTCTGACAAATTTAGGGATGATAATAGTGTTTCGGCCATGGTTTTTTTTTTTTTCTTTTTGGGTCACACCTGGCAATGCTCAGGGGTTTCTCCTGGCTCTGCATTCAGGAATCACTCCTGGTGGTGCTCAGGGGACCATATGGGATGCCGGGGATTGAACTGGGCCAGCATGGGCCGGCCACGTGCAAGGCAAACGCCCTACCCGCTGTGCTATCACTCCGGCCCCTCGGCCATGTTTTATTAAAAAAAGTCCTTCATGGCCAGAGTAATCAATAGTACAACAGTAGGATATTTTCCATGTTTGTGTTTAACTGAGGTTTAATCCCAGGCAACCCATATGGTCCCCTGAGCCCTGCCAGAAGTGGCCCCCTGAGCTCAGATCCAGGGAATAAGTCTCCCTCAATGGAGTTGAGAGGGGCAAAATAAAAACACTAAAAAAAAGTTCCTCTCTTTTTTAGGGGGGTTTGTTTGGTCACACCTGGTGAGTCTCAGTGGTTACTTCTGGCTCTGCTCTCAGGAATTACCCTGGCAGTGCTCAGGATACCATATGGGATGCCAGGGATGGAAATTGGTTCAGCAGCATGGAAGGCCGTGCCAGACTCCAGAAGTTCCTCTTTTAAAAGTTGCATAGTGGAATATTGAAAAATGAAATGACACCATATTTAGGAGTTCCTTCAAAATGGCAGCAGGATTAGGGAATAATGGATAAAAATTATCGAAAATGATTCAATGGAATTGGGTGTTTAGTACATACTCTCTATTTATGTATGTATATGCTTGAAATTATGTACACATATGTATACAAATGTATATATGTTTGTGTATTTAGATATAGACAAATACCAGAGATCTAATTTTTTTACATCATTGTGAAGCAGCCAATAAAATGATATATTTAAAAACCCAGAATATAGAAACAGTAAGAAACTATCATCACAATTTCAGAGTCATTATCTATTGATCAACTTGTACCAGGGAAGAGGACAACCATGTTCCAGATCTAATCACCATGCCACACTGGGATACTCTTTTTTTCAGTTGAGAAAACTGCTGAGATAAATTAACTTTTATAAGAATATACACATCCGAATGGAAAAAATAGTGATTACTAACCCTTTGGTAAATTATAGGTACACTCACTGAATTAGTGTGTTGTGTTGTTTGTGGACAGTATACAAGTCTGTGAAATAAACCTAACACCACCAGTATGAGTTTAGAGTTATTTATTTAGTGTTTAGGAGATCTGGCTATCGCTGCTCATATTTGTCAATGATTTGGCAGCAATTTGAAGAGAGTAGGAAAAATTTATACTGAAAAAAAAGAAAGAAAGAAGAATGAAGATATTAGGTAACCTCTCATTGGACAATGCAGGCCTTTGAGAGCTGGATCTTAGCCAGCTAGAAATAGGGCATCTTGTCTGAATCACTCTGTAAGCATATTTGACTTTGGTTGCTTCTGTGTTGAAAGTCAGTACAAACACAGGAGAACTGGCTGATTCTTCCTGCCAACATTGTGTTTTTGGTTCCTTCACTGTTTGCTGCAGAGATTATTCAGAGATCTCTTATCTTATGCTTTGATTATTGTTCATTTGTAATTTTAGCTTTATGGTCCCTATGAATAATTTTCTTACTTGTAAGAGGTTGTCCAATTCATGGGAAGCTGGAGTTCCTGATCTTTATGATTTAAGAATCATTTGATTTGTCCATAGACATTATGGTTGTTACAAAGGTTACGGTGTGATGAGGGATTGGCTGTGCAAAAACATTGAAAACTATAAGTAGCAGTTAACATAACAGCATCATTGCCAGGCTTTGATTTTTAGTGAGGCCGATGAAGGAATATAGGATTTGGTCTATACCTGGTTGTGCTCAGGGCTTATTCATGACTCTGGAATGATCAGGGATCCTCCTGGTGATGTAATTAATCTTCTGTGTATTTCACTTAGGACAAGAATAGCACTATTAATAACTTCTGCTTGAATTAATTTTAACTTTTGATAGCCTTTTCTATTTCCTACTATTGGGAGCATTGTTCTAATTTACATAAACGATTCAGTAATTCTTCTCAGTAGGATGCTTAAATAATAATCAATGGTGGCCTCATTTAGGAGCTTGTATTTGAACTGGAAGTCAAGACGTGGCAATTTTACAGAATTAGGGCTTCCATGTTCAAAAAATAGTGGAATCTTATTCATAAAATATATGAGGTGTTGGTTTGAGGGAAACTGAAAGAGGCTTTTAATAGTCAATGGAAGGAGAGTCATGAAGAAAAGAAAAAGAATTTTTATGATATGAGGTTGAATTTAAATCTTTAGATTAGCTAGAATGCTTATGTGAATTCCTTTTCCTCTTCCAAGGACTAATAGGCTCATCATCCAGTGAAGATTAAGAATTAAATTTGTAAATTAGCTAAGCTCTGGTCAATAGATGGTAATAACTGGAGCTTCTTCTGGGATGGAGGGATAATAACAAAGTCACAAGTTGAATTGTTTAAGGTCATTTCTGTTTGTATTTGAAAATGGAAATGCCATTGACTATAATTCCTTATGGTCTTAATTCAAGAGACAGAAGTACTTGGAGATTTTTTATCAAGGGATCTGGTTATGGGTAACATTTATGATAATCAAAAAGGTTGTGGTTAGTGACTATTGCTTGAAAAATTTAAAAATTAATTGGGTGGGTACTAATCTAGCTATTTAGTGAATAAAAAGGGGAGTTAAAAGGCCAATTATGCATGAATGATCAATAAAAGCTACAGAAAATTAAAAGAAAAATAGTTGTAAACAAGAAAAGACTAAACAAGAATTTAACAGCGGTTTGGCCAAAGAACCTGGGTATAAGCTCTCTATGCTCTGAAGTCAAGTGTTTCTGAAGGCTTTGAGTTATCTTCCTACATCTGAACACTGGTTGTTCCTATAAGAAGCTCTGAGAATATTCATCATTAAGATGCCTTATTAGAGTAGTGAAATGCTTCTTTAGTTGTAAAACTCAATAAAAGACTACCTGAAGTTTCACTGCTGATTTGTTGAGACTATCTTACTTAACTCTTCTAAGGAAGATGAAGAACTTTAAGTGTTTGTTTAAATAGTTGGAATCCTCTGGTTAAAGATCATGAAGTTTTATAGGAAGGTTTGTCAGAAGAAGTCTGAATTTCTTGATGATAAGACTGGTCATACTTCATGAGTCCATTAAAATATTTTATAGATTTGTGTAGCAAGTAAGAATTTTGCGTGAGAGGTGCCGGAAGTGGATGAATGAGTCTTTTAGTTTCCATCATAGGTGGAAATCATACACTACTAGAAAATGGACCTTGTAGCTCTAAAAAGCTAGTAGAAACCATTTTAACTTTCCAGAGGAGGTTCGTGGTATTTTTTAAAAGTTTAGGTAATTTTAGATTAAGGATGTCATAGCTTATTTTGGCATTTTAAGAGGAGGCTAGTGATGATAGCAATGTAGTTTTTGAGCAGGGGGTTAAAGAACTAGATATTTCTTCAATGCTTTTCATAAAGCATACACCTTGGTTATTTATATAGATGTTTGGAATGCCCCCAGGTTAGAAATAAATAATTAAGGAGATTTTGGTGACTGTGAAGGCTGTAGCTTTCCCACAGAAAAAAGTTTCAACTTATGCTATAAATAGAAATACATTAACTAAAATATATTCAAATCCCAGGAGAATGGAAGCTTGATAAAAACCCATCTGACAGTGTTTAAAGAGCTTTGAGGCTTTAATTCCAGACCATGTGCCTCCTTTACAGTATTTCCAGGACTGTGTTGTTGACAGGTGACACCTGATCTGAAAATAGCATCAGTTGTCTACATAGCTTTTCCCCAACAATCTTGATTTAATAAAATAAGATCCTTCTGTATCATGATGAATAGTCTTGCAGAGAGCTTTAGCTAATATCCATCTGAAAATATCTGTGTGTCCAAGCTGCCTTGTTGATAGTGGCAGAGATTATCAGAGTAAAAAGGACAATCAGATTTTTCTCTTCTTCCTTTTTCAGAGATTTAACACTGATGTTTCATAACTATTTCTTTGAATCTCTTAAGATATTTATCCTTTGAAGATTTAATTAGGATCAGAACCTTAGAGAAAGCTGTCTGCTTTGTAGAAGGATGTTAGAGCACTTCCTTTAGCTTCTTTGTTGCTTCTTTTTGGCATCCGCTTCAACCTTCATAATAGCCCTTTCTGTAGGGAACATTTGAAGGTTCTATTACTACTGTCCCTTTGAAAGTGGAAGTTCCAGCATTCAGAATTCATGCATTGTTCCAAAAGTGTGCCTAATCTCCGATCATTTACATTCTGATCTTTGGCTGAATAACAATATCTAGTAAGCAAAATCTGGTCTTTCACTTGAACTTAATTTATGTCAGCTAGTAGTCTAAAAGATAACTTTAATTGGTGATCACATGTTCTGATTGATAACTGTCAGTTTTTATTTTGAGATATAACTATCAACAAATAATGTTGCATCAGGGACTCAACTAAATCTGAACATGGTGCAAAATATTCCTTAACTGAGTAAGTTAATTGTGGTTTCCCTTCCGAGATGGCTATACATGTGCTAGAATTAGTTGCCATGATGAATAGTATTGTGTGAAAGAAAGTAATGGAGTCCCATAAGAAGTTGACTGACTTGTGAAAGAATAAATCTCCAATCTCGGCAAGTAATAATGTCTGCACAGTATGAGGAACTGCAAAGAAAGCCTCGAAATAACTGAAGGAGCACTGACGTGTTTTGCAGTGTGGCTATGGCCCCAGTATGACGTGGGTCAGAATTTCAAACCAGGTCAAAGGAGTAGTAATGGTAGGTAAAGAGCATGTGATGTTCTCATGAAGATGACCTTGTCCTGGTCACTCATATACTAGATAAAAAGATTTCTGGTTGCAATGGATGCCAAGGGAAGAAGGCTGTTAAAGAACTTCCTTTAGGTGACAGGTCAGCTTCCATTTGTTTTCTCAATATGATTTTCTCTTATTGAGGATTTATCAATATGCAAAGTGATGTCAAGTTCTGTAAAAGTGAATCACTTCTACAAATCATTTATTCAACCTAGATCTCCTTTACATTGTGACTGTGAGAGGAAATAAAGGTAACTTTCAATACTCTTTATTTAGTTTATTGGGTGAATATATTTTTACTATCTCACATCACTCAAGCCCCCAAATAATGACTCTCTTTCAGCCAAAAAAAGTCATTTATATAATTTATTTTGAAATCTTATGTCTCTATCTGCTACGGCTTAGATCAAGTAAGACAAATCCATTTTGTTGGCTTGATTGTCCTGTGCATAAAAGTAGGTTATAGTTTGCATATTAAACCATAATTGAGTTACAAGAGGAATTTAGATCTCATGAGTTTCAATTGAGAATTGACATTAGGAGGAGTGTGTGGGTGTGTTTGTGTGTATGTATGTTTGTGTGTGTGTTGGGGTGAGGGTCTTCGGTGAACTTCAAGGCATGACTATCAAAGTGCTCTGTTGTGTATTCACCTGAAGATGGAACACAAGTTTTGATGTTGACTTTTGGTTTAGATACACATTGAAAATAATGATGCAAAGTTCCTCCACAGTATGATAAGTTACTTCTCTCGAAATTGAGGATAAGATGTCTTTTGGATTATGTATAACTGGAATGTAAGGAATAATAGTTTTCTTGATGGCTATGAGAATTTTAACAATCAGTATCTTTTCTTGTCTGATGCTTCCATTGGAGAAATAACTGTTAGCTTAGTGCAGAATATGAGAAGACTGTTGAATGTAAGTTTTTTGTTTTTGTTTTTTTTTTTTTTTTTTTGCTTCTGGACCACACCACGCAGTGCTCAGGGTTTACTGCTGACATTGTGCTCAGGGATTGCTACTGACAGGCTCAGGGGATTATGAACCTGGTAGAAATGAACTGGGTTGATCACATAAAAGACAAACACTTTCTCAGATGCAAGATTTTTATCTGTAGAGTAGAGGACTTCCTATTCTCTACTTTTAAGAGACATTGAGAAATTTTATGTAATTTTTGGTAACTCTAAAATGTAACTGGGTCACATATATCTGATTTTTAATTATTGCTCTCATGTTAATTTTCCTACATGCATGAAAATGTTAATATAGAGAATGTAAGATCATGGTAAGAAAAATAATAGGTCCCAAAAAGAATGCCACATCTTATCGTAGCCCATGTAACTTTGTTATGTTACATGACAAGGAGAACTAAATTCCCAGGTGGAATTATATAGGTAACCATCTGACTGAACTTGTGAAGGTGGCTGAGATCATCCAGGCGAGCTCAGTGCATAAGAGTCCTTCTGAGAAAAGTCAAATGTTAGGGGGTTTTAAACGAGGCCAGTTTGCTCTTTTTAAAGATGAAACAAGGTAAAAGAATAGAAGCCATCTCTAGAAGGGGTATCTCTATAAAGCAAGACACTGGATCTTCCCTCAGGCCACTGGAACAATGTGAAGATTCTTCCTTGAGGAAAGAAACCTTGAGTGGTCTTCCTTTGGTTTTCATTTACATTTACTATTAAAATTTTGCTTCCAAGGTATCTTTCTATTAAATTTGGTGACTTAGTATAAAAAGTGTGATTTATATATATGGGTGTGTATATATATATATATATATATATATATATATATATATATATATATATATATATATGCCTTCAAGAGCATCGAAGAAATAGCTAAAAGGAAAAAGAACCTCCAGCTCCAGGCACATCTCTTCCACTCCACTGTACTTCCTGCATTAACATATGCCTCAGAGATCTGGGCCCTATGAAGACAGGATGAGAATGCTTTTTGCTGTTTGGGTCTCCAAAAGAGGAATCAAAAGAGCTAGCTTGGAATATCACTCCTCACTCAAGTGAGAGAAAGAATCTGGAATTCCGATCTCCATTGATGATCTAGAGTCAGGGACGCTGTCTCATTTGCCTAGGCATCGAAAATCAGATGAGCTGGACATGGAATGTGATTTGGAAATGACCACTGTACTAGAGCCATTACTGACTGGATCCCACGGGACGTCAATAGATCATGTGGCTGCCCACCTACAAGATGGTCAGATTTCTTCATCAAGACCCTGAATGAACGGCTTGAGGCTCTTTGTATTCCTGAATCAAGCAGGTCCCATTGGGTTACACTGGCATGTGATAGGGTCAAATGGAAACATTACTGGTACCAGCTCAAGCAAATCGATGAATAACGTGATGTCTAGTGATCAAGTGATCAAGTGATGGGGGGTATTTACACATGCTACAAATAAACACAAAAAATAGAGGAAACCTGTGAGGTTTTTGAAGTACACCAAGTATGTGTGCTCTTTTTCTTTTTTGCTCCCAAAAAGAGTTTAAGCAATGGTGATAGTGTTTAGTAAATAAATATTAGCTATTCTCTTTACCATGAGTTTGACCATTATATTTGCCACTAACTCATCATGAGTGCTCAAAGGTCAGGTTGCATGTTGGGTCTTTTTCTTTCCTCAGAGCATGTTCGCTAATCTGGATTGAAGGCTTTTCTTGGATTTGGTGTTTCTTTTTATAAAACAGGACAATTGTTTTCTTTCATCCATTTTGCTTACAAAATAAGTGTCCTTGTCAGGTATTTAGTCAGAAAGTAGAATGCTTGGCAGTGTGAGCTGTAGGATTCTAAACCCTTTCCCAGCCTTATTTTGTGTCAAACTCTTTCAAAATATTGACTAGGATGTTGTAATCCAGGTAAAAGAAGATTCTGTTTTCTAATTTATGTATATAAATTCACTCCCCCAAATTCAACTATAGCTCCATCAACAAAATTAGGTGGTATAATTACTAATAACCTTTTTTTTTTTTTCCATGTTGATGGAGATAATTTCTAATTCTATCCTGAAATGCCCTAAAGCTAACACTTTTCTGTTTGCATGACATTACCACTTCCCACACTTAGAAAAACAGTGGTATATATTTATATCCCATTAATGAATGCAGTCATTCTATATCTGTTCTTTTCCTTCTGACTAATTTCACTCAGTATGATAGTCTCCATGCCCATCCATTTGCAGGTAAATTTCATAATTTTGTCCTTTTTGACAGCTGCATAGTATTCCGTTGTGTAAATATACCACATTTTTTAGCCAGTCCCTCTTTTCTCAGGAACTTAGGTTGTTTCCAGATTCTAGCTGTCGCGAATAGTACAACAATGAATAAAGATGTACAGATAGTGTTCCTGCTATGTGTTTTTGGGTCTCCAGGGTATATTCCCAGGAGTGGTATTGCTGGATCAAATGGGAGCTCAATATCTAGTTTATGGAGGAATGTACATATTGTTTTCCAAAAGGGGTGGACCAATCAGCACTCCCACCAATAATGGACGAGAGTCCCTTTTCCCCCCTGCATCCACGCCATCACCGGTTGTTCTTGCTGTTTTGATGTGTGCCAGTCTCTGTGGTGTAAGATGATACCGCATTGCTGTTTTGATTTGCATCTCCCTGATGATTAATGATGAAGAGCACTTTTTCATATGCCTTTTGTCCATTTGAATTTCTTCTTTTTTGGAAGTTTCTGTTCATTTCTTCTCCCCATTTTTTGATGGGGTTGGCTGTTTTTTTTCTTGTGAAGTGCTACCAGTGCCTGATATATCCTGGATATTAACCTCTTGTCAGGTGGGTGTTGGGTGAATATCCTTTCCCACTCTGTGGATTGTCTTTGTATCTTGGTCACTGTTTCTTTTGAGGTGCAGAAGCTTTTCAATTTTATATAATTCCATTTGTTTATCTTTGCTTCCGTTTACTTGGTCAGTCTTTGAAGATGATTTTAGTTTCGATATTGTAGAGCAATTTTCCTATGTTTTCTTCAATGTACCTTATAGATTCATGTCTGACATTGAGATCTGTAATCCATTTTGATCTGACTTGTGCATGGTGTTAGAAGGAGGTCTAGTTCATTTTTTTACATGTAGCTGCTCCGTTTTCCCAGCACCATTTGTTGAAGAGGCATTCTTTGCTCCACTTACTATTTTTTTGCTCCTTTATCAAAGATCAAGTGGTTGTATTTTTTGAGATTGTGTTTCAGGATATTCAGTTCTATTCCATAGGTCTACGGGTCTTTCTCTATACCAATACCACACTGTCTTGATTATGACTGCTTTGTATTAGAGTTTGAGGTTGGGAAAGTGATACCTCCCATCTTCTTTTTCCCAAGGATTGCTTTAGCTATTCGTGGGGGTTTATTATTCCATACAAATTTTAGGAGTGTTTGTTCAATTTCTTTGAAGAACATCATGGGTATCTTTATAGGGACCGCATTGAATCTGTTTAGAGCTCTAGGGAGTATTATCATTTTGATAATGTTAATCCTTCCAATCCATGAGCAGGGAATGTGTCTCCATTTCCTCAGGTCCTCTTTTATTTCATGAAGTAACGTTTTATAGTTTTCTTTGTAGAGATACTTTACATCCTTTGTCAAACTGATTCCTAGGTATTTGATTTTCTGTGGGGCAACTGTGAATGGGATAGTTTCTTTAATGTCCCTTTCTTCTCTTATTTGCATGCAGGGAGGTCATTGATATTTGGGTATTGATTTTGTACCCTGCTACTCTACTATAGGGAGCTATTATTTCTAGGAGCTTCTTGGTAGAAGTTTTGGGTTTTCAGGTATAATATCATGTAGTCTGCAAATGGTGACAACTGTTGACTTCTTCCTTTCCTATCCAGATGCCCTTAATGTGTTTTTCTTCTCTTATTGCTATGGCAAGTACTTCCAGTACTGTATTGAATAGAAGTGGTGACAGTGGGAAGCCTTGTCTTGTCCCTGATCTTAAGGTGAAGGCTTTCAGTTTTTCCCCATTGAGAATGATGCTTGCTGTGGGTTTGTAGTAGATGACCTGGATTATATTGAGAAAAGTTCTTTCAATTCCCTTTTTCTGGAGAGTTTTTGTCATGAACGGGTGCCGGATCTTGTCAAATGCCTTCTCTGCATCTTTTGATATGATCATATGGTTTTTATTTTTTTTTTATTGGCATGATGTATTATGTTAATTGACTTGTGGATGTCGAACCATCCTTGTATTCCCAGGATGAATCCCACTTGGTCATGGTGTATAATCTTTTTGATGACTATTTGGATTCTATTTGCTAGAATTTTATTGAAGATATTAGCTTCTGTATTCATCAGGGAGATTGGACTGTAGTTTTCCTTTTCTGTGACATCTCTGCTTTGAGTATTAGGGAGATACCCTCTGTCTACTCCCAAAGGATTGGGAGTAGGTCATCTTTAAAGATTTGGTAAAAACTCACTGGTGAATCCATCTGAACCTGGGATTTCGTGTTTGGGGATACTTTTAATTACGAGTCCATCTCCTCGATTGTGATAGATTTGTTGAGGTATTCCAAATCTTATTGTTGCAGCCTTGGGAGGCTATAGGAATTCAGGAATTTGTCCATTTCATCTAGGTTTCTTGTTTCATGGCATACAGAATCTCATAGTAACCTGTTATGATCTTTTGAATTTCTGTGGTTTCTGTAGTGACATACCTTTTTTATGGGATACAGCAAACACGGTGTTGAGGCAAGTTCATAGCTCTTCATGCATTCCTGAGAAAAGAGGAAAGGGCCATCATAAACAATCTGAATTCACAACTTAAGATCTTAGAAAGTGATCAGCAAAAGGAGCCCAACCCAGGGAGAAAGAAAGAAATAATAAAACTTAGAGTGGAAATCAATGAGATGGAATGTCAAAAAACAATTCAGAAGATCAATGAAACCAAGAGATTGGTTCTTTGAAAAAATGAACAAGATTGATAAACCACTTGCAAGACTTGTAAGAAAAAGAAAAGAGAGAACCCAAATAAATAGAATCACATTTTTTTTTGTTGGATGTTAAGAGAAGCATTGTGATAGTTCAGGGGTCTGGATAAGGGGAAGAAGGAGTAGAAAACAAAAGAGTGGAAGAAAAGAGGATGATAAGGGGGAAGCAAATCTGGGTTAGGGAGGCGTTGGCATCTGGAGGACAAACATGTCCAGTGTTTATTGCCTGAGTTTCTCAAATTGCTCATTAGCTTTGGTAAGAAAATTTTTGGAGTAAAACATTTTTTTTTTGCCTCAGAATATCATTTAGGGGATCTGCATACTAATCAAGTTCTACCCACTGGGCTTGAGAAATCTTATAGCCTTTTTCCCTAAGACATTCTTAAATTAACAATTTTGTTCAAGTCAAGTGCTCTCTAAGAGTGGACTCTGAAGGCCAAATTATGCCACTTAAATAGATATGTCTAAGAATTAGGGTTGTAATAAGAGTGCACAAAACAAGTGGGTTTTATTTCCCCTAGAGGAGTGAATTTAGACTTGATAATCTCAGTAGACCAGACAATGATTTGTCAAAAGTTGTATGTGTATACTTTTTGTAGTTTGTGTTCAACTGTTTCACCCTACTATCTACCAAAGATTCCTGGAAAAGTTATGACCCTGGAAAGTAGAAAAGGAAAAAAAATCAATCCTATAGTGATCAAAACCAGTTATTTTATACAAAAAAGAAAAGCCAAATGGTAGCAAGACCATTTTTCAATGTTATTGCTGACCCACAGCAAAGTGTGTCAACTTGGAAGCTTATCTGATGAAAACTAGTTCATCATTCTGTGATACTGGTTCCTCTAAATGGACAGTAGGGCCTGTGCCTATATTTTGGCTCTGTATTTCTCTGTTGAGTTGTGTTACAACCAACACATTGAAACAGCATGTAAAGGGGCCGGAGCGATAGCCCAGCGGGTAGGGTGTTTGCCCTGCACGTGGCTGGCCCATGCCAGCCCAGGTTCAATCCCAAGCATCCCATATGGTCCCCCAAGCACCGCAGGGGAGTAATACCTGAGCGCAGAGCCAGGAGAAGCCCCGAGCATTGCCAGGTGTGACCCCAAAAGCCAAAAAAAAAAAGAAAGAAAGAAACAGCATGTAAGAACAAGAAAGAAAAGCACAAAAGAAAGCAAAGAGAGATGTGTAGGAATAGCTTGTGAAATAAAGTGGAATCAATAACAAAACTTGGATACTGAGCACAACAAATTAGCTGAGAAACTCAAAGCAATGGCAGCAGGGTTCCGAGTTCATTTGACTGAGTTCACATCTATGTTGCCTCATTGAGTCACAAGCAGCGAGACAGAAGGGATAGTCATGAGCCCTGCTCTGCCTGAAAACATAGTTTGGCAGTGGCAGGCAATGTACAGAAGTATTTCAGGGCAGTGTCCAAATATTGTACAGATTATGCAGACTATCCAAATGAGACAATGCAAGGCCAAATCCAGAGCTTATAGCCACAGTCACTTCCATGTGGGAGAGACTCGAGGCAGGAAAATGGAATGCTTTTAAGGGAAGAGAGAAAGGAGAGAAAGGAAGGGGAGGGGAGGGAAGAATTATCCCACCTGTGTTCTGATTGGACATTATTGGCATAGAGAAGCTTGTAGATAAGTTATATAGAAGGAGGAAATCTTATGAAACTGCTTTAGAAGATATAATCGACTTTCTCTGATTGTTCCTGAATTGGAATCAGGTAGCGGCAAAAGTAGACATGCTTCATAGTCATTGACTGTGTCAAGCAGATCCTGACCTTTCTGCGCCAATCCCTGCAGAGGTTGTGGATTGAATTCCTCGCATGTGTATAGTATGGGAATGTGGGCCGGAATTTTAATGTTATTTAATGCTGCTCTTGTGTGTTTTGTTTTCTCAGGAGTTTGGATAGAAATAGAGTATACAAACAGGTTTATGACAGAGCTTCTCAAATTAATTTGTCCTATTACCCTTTTGTACACAAAAATAAAATCACTCAGTTACCCTGGAAATCTACTTTTAAGACAACAAATTGAAAGTAGCCTCCAACTGCACTGAGGCTATTACAGCCCCAACTCTCCTCGTTCTGGCTCCTTTTGGCGTTGGTATCATCTATTTGGGGAAATGCTGATGTAGAATATCAGACTGGGCAAGAGGGTGTGTGGAGTCCCTTGTAGAATAATTTGTATAGGAGAAGGATAGAGCTGGTTAATATTCTAAACGTACACCATGAAAAAGTATCAGCATAAGTAGGATATAGTTTGATGGAAACTTGATTCGGTCAATTCCAATTCTTCTCCCTTGTTAAAAACTTATAGAAGTAAGTCACCTATCACAGCCAAGTTGCTGTAATGCAATTCTATAAAGAGTGTCATTTTCTAGTTCAGGCAACAATGCGTTTGGATTTTAAAAGAGAAGAGCAGACTCAAGAAGGTAAAATGCATTTTTAAAGAGTTGAATGGATGGCAAAGTGGAATTATAGTTTCCTTTATAAGTATTAGATAAATAAAAGGGGAAGTTGGGTAAAGGGAGCATGTACCTAAGTCTTCACAGCAAAGGCTTTGGCATCCATAGGCTAATGACATTATGCCTATTACTTTTCCTGACTAGCCTGACAAATTAAAGCAGGAAAAGAAACTGAGAAAAGAAACAATAATATGGAATAAAATTAGAAGAAATTTGTAGAAAATGAAGTGTTTAATTTCTCTTTGTAGTGTTTATGTTTGAATATATTTGGAAGGAAAACTGAAAGAAGTGACCCTGCCAGTTAAGAATTTCATTCATTAGAAAATTAAAAAAGGTAATACCAACCTTCCAGATTGTCATAGACCAGCTGGGACTTAACCAGGACAAAACAATACAGCAGTGACAAGATCAGTAATTTGTAGAGTGTGAATGAGAGGACAGAGAGGAAAAGAGATTGAAAACCAGTTGTCAAAGGACGCATGAGCCCTTCCTAATAGGGCGTCCTGCCCTCCACCCCTTGTGATTAGGGTAGGAAGCTATGGTGGGCAATTGCCTCTGTTTTCTCCTTCTGAATATTCCACAAGAGGGAAAGGTACCCAAAGGAAGGGTTGATTATGGTCATGATTACAGAGAACATTTGTGAAGCACATGAGAGGCACCAGTTACCTCACTTTAAATTGAGCTCTTTAAATAATGTATTCCATATCCTGAGTCAGGTATATTGCTAACACTATGGGACAGATTTATATGAAGGTTTAACAAGATTAAATAATCTGCTCAAATAAATGGTGAGCAATTAAACCCGTGGCTTTTTGACATCAGGACTATAACTCTTGACCACAGTGATCAGCGTTCATTTAATGACTGTGGGATAATTAGGGGCATTAGTTCATTTGACTGTGGGAAGGACTGAATAATTCTCACATCTCACTGCAACTTAAACTATAGGGCTGGGAGAAAGAGGACTAAGTCCATGCCTTAGGAGATGATGATAAACGCTGGTTAGATATTTCACCCAAAGTATTGACCTTGTGCTGTCAGCTAACTAGGAGAGTCTTGAAACAACTATAGTTTCTTAATTTTTATTTATATTTGAAAATGGCATTCAATTTCATATACACTTAAATTATGTTTTCAATACATATATTATTATACTTATTTTCTTATATATATTTTTTTATAAATAGATTTTGCTTTTCAAAAGATCAAAACTGGGTATTTTGAGAAGCATGGCCAATGAACTTCCTTATAAATTGCCGACCCTCATGGCACTGCTACATTCCTCAATAAGCTAATGTTGCCATCTGCTGGTTACTTCCTTAAACTGCAGGTACAAGGTTCCAAGGTCCTTCCCAGTTAGTGAGTATCCCTGTTAACTATGTCAGTGAGAAAATAATTATGGTATCACAAAAATTTGAAGAGAAAAGTCAAAATAGTTTTGCAATTTTCAGTTAATAAGAAACCCACCGATATATACAAGGAATATTTAAAAAACATTATTTTCATTATTAATTAGTTTAAATAAATTCATTTAAGGTTTAAGATTTATTTTACAAAAAATAAATCACTTAGTCATGCTGAAATCTACTTTTAAGAAAACAAAGAAAGTAACCTGTAACTGTACTCAGGTTATTGCCACCCAATAAATCTTGCCAAGAGCTATTGTACATCAATGCTGTTCAGTGATTTAGTGGTTCACAGTCTAGATTTTTCGTTCAAGTAATCCTGTGATTGTGTGAATAAATATTGTTCTTCTTTGAAGCAAGTTTCTGTGGATTTTATTAACTTGCCTAGACACTGACTTTTGTGATTTCTAAGCTTTTTCTTTTGCCTTTCTTTCTAATCAAAAAATCAGTTTGTATTTTGTTGGCCAGGGGTGTAGTTTGGGACCCACCCGATGGTGATCAGGGTTGACTCCTGGATCTGTGCTCAAGTATCACTCCTGGTGTTTGGGGAGACCATATTCAGTTTCAGGGATAAAACCAGAGTTAGTTTTGTGCAAGGCAAGTTTGCTTTATGGTTTTGTTTCTTTTTTAATCTTGTTTTGTTGCACAGCATACAGCAATAATGCTATCATTCAGGCAGCTTTGTTATGAAACTAGACCATGGCCATGAGAGGCTACAGTTAAAGGGCTTATGACAGGAGTTGTGTGAGGTGCTTGGGAGACCAACGCGGAAGCGGAGCTGAGAAATCACAGGGCCCAAGGCCACTCACAGGTCCCTCTGACAAAGCAAAAAGAAACTCCAAGCTATTGCAGTCCTTGGAATTTCTTACAATGCTATGTTGATAAATAATGTTTACATTACCAAAGTAAACTTCAGGAAACTCCCACTTGCTAGAAGTATGGTAGAACTATATTGGCATTGAAATGTCTTTATTTCCTCCAATAGCTGAGAAATTGTACACGCACAAGAGGAATATGAGACACAGCAAAGAAACAGTTCTATTTCCTTTCTAACTTATCATTCTGAAGTGATGGGTTCTATTGGCTTTACTATTAATCAACCTTAGTATTAATACTATGCTCAGACTTCTGAATATTTTGTACAATGACTTATGCACCCTATGAAGCTTTTAAATATATATATTTAAAATATATATACATACATATACATATACTTTGTAACCAAAGTATAATTGCCAGCACATACATATTTTAGAAGAATATGGTTATAGACTATTTCAGAAAAAAATAATAATAACCCAAGGAAAATTACTCAATGATTAATGCTGACCATTGTGGTGTCTTATGCAGCAATATGTATCTTTTTTCTAAGAAAAATAAATGATAAGAAAAAAATATCATGCATTAACTTGCTCTTTCTACTACAGCATTTGGGACAAATTAAAATTAACAATTGTAGATTTAGACAATATATTTTCATAGCCACAAAACTTCCATTCTGCTTATATCCCCTATTTTGTGCCTTAGTAAACAGCAAATTATAATGATAATCTGTTTCTATTTTGGGCTGAAGCATACACACATTTTTAAAGTTAAAATATATTGGCAACCTATCTTCTAGAAAATAAGGATCAGCTTTTGTTACTAGTATCAGTGTATGCTATATTAATTGCTGAGCAACATAGTGTTAGTCACTTTTATTTATATTTGTTGATATGAATGATATTGAACACTTCTTCTATGCCTATTGACTGAATTCTTCCTTTTCAAACATGTTTGTAGCCTTTTCCATTACCATTTTAAAGAAATTATTTCAGACTTTACTCATTTTTTTCTTATCTTGTTTATTTCCAACAGCTTTTTCCAGATACTAAGTTGTATTTTAGGTTCATCCAATGTTATAAATATTTCCCTAGAAAATTATATTTCTTTTAGGACTGCTAATAAAATATGATTTTCTTTAGCATTTCACAAAAGGTGCTACATATTTATTTGTTAAATATCATTTTCATTCTTTTATTTCATTCTTTTATTTTTTCGGGTGGGAGGTCACAACAGGCAATTCTCACGGGGTTACTCCTGTCTCTGAACTGAGGAATTATTCCTGATGGTGCTTGGAAGTTCACCTAGGATGTTGGGGATCGAACTCGGGTTAGCCACATGTAGGGCAAACACCCTACTTGTCTTGTCACTTGTCTTCCATTGTTCATCAATTTGCTTGAGCAGGTGCCAGTAATGTCTCTATTCATGCGAATGAGGTCCATTATTGTTACTGTTTTTGGCATATCGCATACACCATGGGTAGCTTGCCAGGCTCTGCCGTGGCTCTGGATTCATCCCAGGGGTTCAGTGGACCCAGTATTTTTCTATGTCAGACCATCAACCATCCAGGGCACATGGGGCAGAGCCCTGGGTATAGACTAGCTTGTCTACTGTCTGCCATCTGCCGATGAAGCTGGGCACCACAGCCACACCTGCAACACCTTGAGGGGCAGGGCCTTGAGGGGCAGGGCGGAAAACACTCTACCCACTGTAATATTGCCATAATGTTGCTCTGGCCCATAATTTTTATTCTTCATCTTTTCATTTGAAAAGGTTATTTATCGAGTTGAAGGCCAGGTAGCTGTTATTTTTTTTCTTTAAACAGTTTTTGCAATGAAGTCATTCATTTTATCTGATGTACATGCTAGAAAATAACCCAAATCGTTATCCTGCACATCATTGCTTGGGCGCCACTGAAATGATGCCAGAGAGCTGAACTGTCTATGGAGCTTCACCCCCTCTAAGCACTCGCTACTCTCTGCTGGTAGATTTGGGGAGGAGGTAAATAGCAAACACACTATCTAGGTAAAGAGAGAAGTACTATCTAAGAATTTAATGGTCCACATTTATCTGCCAGTAAATCTGAGGAATTACTATAAAAATTGGAACATGGTTACATTACACCTCCAAATATTTAAGAAGAACAGGAAAAATCAATTAAAAGAGTGATTTTATAGTCAAGGAGGAATAAAGAAACCTGCCTGGGGTGCAGATGAGGGACTTTTAATAAGAGCCCAGAATGTGTGAGGAAGAACACTTTGATGATGATATCGGCTGGTCCCTTCCTAATTCTGTAAGATGTGCTCTGGGCTATGTTGAGACCTGTAGTTTGTACAGCTCTACAAACTAAGACAGTATATGGTAGAATATTTTCAGCAGTACTCATCGTGATCAAATTGCCATTTCCTAAAAGGTAAAATCATTTGGAAGTTAGAGCTCATATTTGAGGTTTACCATGTAGGCCGAAGACTAATCAGACTAATCCTTTCTTCCAGATTACCTCTCATTTAAAACACTGGAGAGAGAGAGAGAAAGAGAGAGAGAGAGAGAGGGCTTGTATAAAATAATACATCTTAATTTCATGGGCTTTATGTAATCTAGCTGGTACCTACACGATCCTTCTTATTTATTATCTGCACCAGGGTGATTCTGAGTATCTTGTTCTCTGTATACTGAAATGGCCACACTCGCTTGCTTGAGGGCAAACTAGTATGATCCTTTCTATAATCTTAAATGATAGTCTCAACATAGCCAGAGTGGTAGTCTCCTGGTAAATTCTAACTGTCCCATGACTGGGTCCAGTGGGTATAAAGAGGAGCTGTGCCCAATCTATAAAACATGGTAGTTTTAGTAGATGTATAATAATAAGTCAGAAGTTACTCATTCAGAGTCAAGGTGACTT
>JAJIBD010015227.1:0-17040 GCA_021461705.1 Cryptotis parvus
ATCATTTTCTTAATATCCCTTTCTTCTCTTTTGTTATTTGTATATCGGAAAAGCCACTGACTTTTGGATGTTGATTTTGTACCTTGCCACTCTACTATAGTTATCTATTGTTTCTAGGAGCTTTTTGGTAGAGTGTAGGATTCTCTAGGTATAATATTATGTCATCTGCAAATAGTGATAGCTTGACTTCTTCCTTGCCTATCTGGATACCTTTAATGTCCTTTCCTTCTCTAATTGCTATGGCAAGTACTTCCAGCACTATATTGAATAGAAGTGGTGAGAGTGGGCAACCTTGTCTTGTCCCCAATCTCATGGGGAAGGCCTACATTTTCCCCCCATTGAGAATGATGCTTGCTGTGGGCTTTTGGTAGATGGCTTTGACTATATTGAGGAAGGTTCCTTCAATTTCCATTTTATGGGAGATTTTTATCATGAACGGGTGTTGGATCTTGTCAAATGCTTTCTCTGCATCTATTGATATGATCATATGGCTTTTATTTTTTATTATTGATGTGATTGATGTATTATGTTGATTGACTTGCGAATGTTGAACCAATCTTGCATTCTTTAGTATGTGTCTGGCGATTGCAGAGTTTTGTGGGAGGCAAGGAATGTAGGGATGTATGATCACTAGCACCTCGTGTAGGATAAACACTAAATACTTCTAAGGAAGCTAATGCATCCAGGAGGTTTTGAATTTTGGATGTGAGACCTGAGTTGGCTCCCTTTGTGGATGTTCTCTGGGCTTTTAGGCTGGCAGCTGGGTGGGTCCACTGGTTCAGAGGGTCACACACCTGATTTGAGGGGTGGGGAGACAGTTGCCGGTGGCTGAAAGGGAGGGATATGTCATGGCGAAGGGTCTGCGGGTTCTGGGCGTCTTGACCACCTTTGTGGATGTTCCAGGGCTTTTAGGTTGGGGGGCTGGGTCAGCAGGTCCAGATTATGGGTCCAAAACCACAGGACTTCTTTTTTTATAAAAAATATTTTATTATACTACTGTGAGACATGCAATTGCAAAGATGTTCACGTCCGCGTTTCGGTCATACATTGTTTCAGCACCCATCCCTCCACCAGTGCCCATTTCCCACCACCAATGCCCCCAGATTCCCTCCCCTCTCCCTTAGCCTGCCACTATGGTGAGTTCTTTATCTCTCTCTCTCTCTCTCTCTCTCTCTCTCTCTTCCTTCTCTTACACACTGTGGATTGTGATACATATACTTAGAGGTTATCATGTGTATTTTTTTTGCCTGTATTCAATACTCCATTCTAGGCTGGTATTATCACCCTCACAACAATTGTTGTATTATCACTTACAACAATTGTTAGCACACTGTTACTTTCTCCGTCCCACCCAACCTCCGACTCCCAGGCGCTTGTAAAAACCACAGGGCTTCTTAGCTCCCTACTCTCACAGTAGCTTGGGGCATCAGAAGAAAAGATAGGACCACTGAGCTTGTGGGGACTGGACCTCTAGGTTTGTTGACCACGCCCAGCATAAGCTTAGGCTTTACTGCTGGTTCTGCACTCAGGAATCACTCCTGGCAGTGCTCAGGGAACCATATGGGATGCCTGGGATAAACCCAGGTCAGCTGTATACCGAGACATAACCCTATCATTGTACCCTAGCTCCTTCTCTGACCAGTAGACTTTCTAATGAACTCAATTTTACTCTTCTTTAAATGTCTTGCTAAGCTGATATCTAGCCCCAGGGTTGAGCACTTTCACTTCTCACATTGAAGAGGAAGAAATTGGTTCCCAGCTGGGGCTACTGGCTGTTGTGTCATTTGGCACAGGTCTGAGGGTGCAGGGGGGAGGGAGACTCATCCTCATTCTATCAGTGAGATAAGTCCTGGATGGATCCCCATTGGTCCTAAGTGGTGTTGTCTGTCGTGGAGGGGATCCCTGGCCAGGGCATAACAGGCTCCCACTCCCTGCAACCCAGAACAGTGAAGTCCCTTGTTTGTATGGATGCCAGCAGCCATGAGGGGCTAATTTATCGTCTATGAACGCCTGTGGAGTTTTAAATAATGGGGCAGACCAGAGAGATAG
This sequence comes from Cryptotis parvus, assembly GCA_021461705.1. Taxonomy (NCBI): domain Eukaryota; kingdom Metazoa; phylum Chordata; class Mammalia; order Eulipotyphla; family Soricidae; genus Cryptotis; species Cryptotis parvus. The sequence goes on from JAJIBD010015227.1 coordinate 2,050, forward strand.
TCTAGGGGTTAAGGCACTTGCCTTGCATGCAGCTGACATGACTTGACCTGAGCCTTGTTACCACGTACGGTCCCAAGCAATGCTGGGGTTCACTACTGAGCTCAGAGCCGGGGATCGTCCTTGAGCATGGCTGCCTTAGGCCTCATCCTAATTATTGTTGTTGTTGTTATTTTATAAATAGGATGGCAGTCAGCTGACCCCACATTTAAGCGAGGGTGAGGGAGGATTTACATTATAGAAATCTCACACCTACTAACCAACCTGTTTTAACAGCAACAACAGAAATCTGTCTTGTTTAAAGTCATCATCCTAAAACATTGTGATCATCACAATATTTTCCCCTATGTGATCTCTTCCACCAAAAAGAATGTGGAAACCAAGTCTACAGGAAGAAAACAGTAGGCACACCCCAGTAGAGACTTCCACAAAGGACCTCACAACTCACAACTGTTAAGGTCATCAATCCTGAGGAAAGTTTGCAAAAATTCACAGACTACATAATGACTGAATCGAATGTGAAATACTTGGGTTTTGGCTTTTGTTTTCTAAAGAGGCATTTGAGGCCAAATTGATAGTGACCCAGGGAGGGCATTTGTCTTACATTCAGATGACCTGGATTTGATCCCTGGCATCCCATATGGTCCCCAAGTCCTACCAGGAATAATTCCTGAGTGTAAAGCCAGGGATAAACTATGAACTCTGCTGGGTGTGGAGTAAGATCATAAAAAAAGGGGCATTTATTCACAAACAAGCTCATCTTCACAGATTTCCTCCTCCTTCTATTCTATTTTGCACCTTTTCTACATTGCCTCTAAAACCATTCTTCAAAAAAAGTTCATTAGAAACATTTTAAGCACCCCATATTGTCATTATTATTATTTTATTATTATTATTATTATTATTATTTTGCTTTTTGGGTCACACCCGGCAATGCTCAGGGGTTGCTCCTGGTTCTGCACTCAGGGAATTACTCCTGGCGGTGCTCGGGAGACCATATGGGATGCCGGGGATCGAACCTGGGCCGGCATGGGCCAGCTGCGTGCAAAGCAAACGCCCTACCCGCTGGGTTATCGCTCCGGCCCTGTCATTATTTTTTAATTGCAGGTTCTTTCCCATAAATACTCAGATTTCCACATAACACTCTCTGAATGTCCTCACAATGTATAATTATTAACTTGGACCTACCAAGAGTCTGGACTTTATTTTAATGTGAATCTTGCAGCCACTGATTTAGCTCCAATACTGCAGCCCAGCATCCTCCAAAGCACGCAACCAGAATGTCTGGTGAAAATAAAGGATTAATGGCATACTTTTTCCGACCGTGATTTTCACACCTGCTTTCCTGACAGAAGAGTGGAATAATTTTGTGTTCACTGATGAAGACGTCGTGCTAGTGACCTACCCTAAGTCAGGTAAGGCAGCAGGGCCAGGTGCTGAGATGGGTTGTGGCTCTGTGTGGCTGTGGGCACTGGGGACAGAAGAGAGACTTTCTATGGGCCCAGAAAACCAGGGTCCAGGGAACTGGGCGTGACCTGGAACAGAGACATCGTAACAGGCCGGGTGGGGGCTATCCAGGCTCTAGGGGAGCCCATCAGCGAGGATCCTAAGAGCGTGTCAGGTGCTTGCAAAGCACAGGATGAGGAAGCCCAGAGGGGCCCCCAGAGCCCTAGAGGGGAGCTTGATTGTTGAGCAGCTGCACGGCAGCCGCTGTTTCTACTGGCTACGTAGAGTCCCGCCATGGAGTGTGCCCTGCGAGTAGAGACGAATGTTACTTCTCAGTTGTGCTCCAATTAAGTTGGAGTTGTGAGTTAAAACCATTTAAAGAGAGGGAAAATTCCAGCTAAACTGAGATGTAGAGAGAGATCTGTCAGTCTGAGGCGCAGAGATAAGTCCGTGGATGAAGCGGTTATTTATTAGTCCGGAGGACCAGTGCTCTTTTTTGGCAACTGATAATTTGCACAAAGACCTCAGTTCATTGTATACCCAATAAGATTAACAGAGCACAGTTCATGTCAGAGTACATGATTTACACCAAGTACAGAGAACAAAGCATTCCATACGGTTCTCTTAAAAGAAACAGATGTCCGTATACATCATCTGGGAGTACAGGTGCAGTTTACCTACATGCTGTTTCACATACATACCAGAGACAATATACTGAGAGAAAAGGCCAGGGCCGAGTAGCTACTAAGTGGGCAGGAGAAAGGCAGGCAGGTGGAGTGTTCTCAAGGCTGGTGTCTGAAAGGAAAACAAATGCGAAGATCTGTAATTTCAGGGTCACAAGAGTTAACCCCATAATGGCATGTCAGTTCTGTCAGTGTCCCAGGCAGTGTCCATTAGACTCCATCTTTGACCAGCTTTTCAGCCAACAAGGAAATGGGATGCAGGGAAATGAGCCAAGGGGATAGAGTCCGTGGATCTGCTTCGTGGAGACAGTGTCTCCACATTCTCTCTTTCTTGGGAGACGGCCTGCCGGAAACCCTGTGTATCTGTCAACAGGCAGTATCCATCAGACTTTAGCGCATTCTTCCGTCTGCTTTCTGCCAACAGGCGGATAAAGTGTAGCACAAACATCTAAGGCCATATTATTCATCCTGTCCTGAAGGGACAAAGCTTAGAAATAGCTACAAAATTTTGCTTTCTCACAACTGAGTATTGAGTCCAGCTGGCTGTACTGAGTCAAAAAACCAGCCACACAAGGACAAACTGTTGTGTTGCTGGCTTAGGAGGGTGCCTATGGTTCTGAAGCGCAGGAAAAAGGAAACAGAAGAGCTCTGGTTAAGGACTGGAGGAAGGGAAGAGGAGTGTTCAGATCAACTGGGTAGAAAGGACCTGCTTGAAAATTCCTTCCAGTAAGTCAAGATTTTCTTACGAATGAATCTTTGGGGACGGACTACTTACAGGGAAACTGGCAGGAACTCCCCTGTGTGTCCACAGGACTGTGATATTTGCTTGTTTCTTTGTTTACTGAGGTGCCAGAGGGTTTCGAGAGCTTACATGTTTCTGTTTAGGGATGCGCTGCTCCACTCCAAACCCACCACCAAATTGCCAATATTCCTGTACCACTGCTCACCCCCCCTACCCTGTGGTAACCAAGTCCATGACCACAGGCTACAGGGTGGCTTTTCTGGGACACCGTCTATTTTATTTCCTTTTTCACTTTCTTTGTTTATCGTCTACTTGTTACATCATCTGGTATTTGATTTCACCTTTACTCCCTCACCAGATGGGAGAATTGGGCTTCATCTCTTCCCAGATGACTGGGACTCCCCACTGTCCCTTCCGTCCTCAGCGTCTCTGTCCACTCACCTGCTTGGGCACTCCGGTTGTGTACAGATCTCGATTGTGTGTAGACAGAGCTGTAGTGCACATATGAAATGGTGTTTTTAAAAAATCCTCTACTTAGTAAAAACACATTTAAGATACCAATAAAAAATGTGTGATCCTCATTTCCCCTTTATTCAGGAACACACTGGTTCGCAGAGATTCTCGCCCTGATTCGTTCCAATGGAGATCCCAAGTGGATTCAATCAGTGCCAATCTGGAACCGTTCACCCTGGCTGGAGACTAATGAAGGGTTTGATGCATTGAAGGACATGAAAGGTCCACGCTTTATGAATTCCCATCTTCCAGTCAATTCCTGCCCAAGTCATTCTTCAATGCTAAAGTGAAGGTGAGTGCACCCTGGTCCCTGTAAATGTGACGACACTTTTCAACTCTGCTATGGCTAGAGGTCAGTGGAGACTATGGTGGAGATACTTTTTTTGTGGGTCTGGAGTGCAGTCTGTGGCTGTGTTAGGTGGCGTCACTGCTCATTCCTGAGTCATGCTGTCAATCACCCCACAGGGTGTCTAGGATCCAGGAGAAAATGGAAATACAGAGTTCTGTGCTGTCCTACACAACCCCATCTAGCTATTTATATAACGTCAATGTGTCCTGCTCTCAGGGGAAGACCCAAAGAGCGTCCACAGGAGACAGCTGGATGCATTCATGAAGGAATTCTTGAAGCCAGGGAGGGTGTTTGGATCCTCTGGAGTTTTTGCCTCTCTCTACCAGCTGGCTGTGGAGTCCAGCAGTGTAATGGGGCTCTCCTGGGAATGTCAGGTGATCCTCAGGGATTCTCTCCAAAGCCAATTGAGTCTATCTGTAGAACAGGACTTATTTTGATACAAACAATAGAGGGAAGGTCATAAAGAGTGAGTTCATGTGGTTGAACTCAACATACAGCTCTGCTTTCTTATCTCTGGGCTTTCTCATAGGTCTGACTCATAATCCTCTATTTTCCTCATGAGAATGAAACAATGGGGGAGTGAAGGGGTGCTATGGACTGAGGTTTTCTGATCTCTGCGTGCTTGGAAGCTCCTCAGTCTCCAAAAAACTCTGCTCAGGGGAGCTCTGAATATCAATGTTGGCAGACGGTAACATGGAGATCCAAGACCAGGCATCTTTGTAAACTTCTTTGGGAGGAGCTAATTCTTTTATGTGTTTTTAAAGTTCTGAATTTCAATTAGATTGAGGGAGATGAAAATCGCTCTCCCCCCTCAGTTATTTTTGCATTGTATGATGTCTTCTTGGATTATAGAGGAAGAGAGAAAAAGCATGTAGGATGGGAAATGACCAAATTCAAAAAATAAGAAATGATTTATTTTGATAAATATGAAACCTGACAGTATTAAACTATATGAAGCAGGTCAGACAATAAAGGCATGTAGCATATGACTTTATTGATCTGTTTGAGAATGAGCAACCAGGGCTGGAGTAATAGTACAAAGGGTAGGGTGTTGGCTCTATGTGTCCAGCCAACCGCAATGCCCAGGTCTTGTGTGGTCCCCTAAGTCATATTAATAATGACCCCTGAAGAAGATCATTATTAATAGACCAGGAACAATCCATGAGTATCACCATGTGCACACCCCAATTCTCTAAAAAGAACAAAAAACTTAAGTGAAAAGAAATATAACGGTAGATTAAAAACAATATTGGTATATTGGTGGTGCTTCACTGGGTGTCGGTTTGCGTAAAAGCAGAGATTGGTGGTGCGTGGAAGCTCAAGTTTTAGGGGAGATGGTAAGGACGTTCTTTACAGCACACTTGAAACACAATGATATGCTGAAACAATGCTCCAATACAAATCCATTTTAATAAGAAGAATAGAACACAATTCCAATGGTTTTTTTAACCCCCTTTTTCTTTTGAAGGTGATTTATGTTATTAGGAATCCCAGAGACATTATTGTGTCAGGACATTTGTTCTGGAAAGGCTTAAAATGTGTTCAGGAAGCAGAATCAATGGAACAGTATCTTGATTGGTTCATTGAAGGAAATGGTGAGTGAATGTAAAATTGAACGTTGGGGGGGGTGTATTGTCATAGTCTTTATGAGATCTCATGCTACACCCAACTGGGACTTCAATGTCTTCCAAACCAAAGGAGCACACGGAGCATCACTGTGAACCCAAGTTCTGAGGGTCCCCATTCTCTGTTGCAGAGCAGCCTCGCAAACATCACAAACCAGGTAGAAAGGTAGTGACGACAGAGACCATTTGGCCAAATGAGGTGTAAGGGTGGGCTACCTGGTTGTTTTTTGAGGCTCTGGGAGTGTCCTGCTGTGCTCTGCCAGGGTCACATCCCTGCCGCTCGTTTTGTCAGCTTGATATCCGTCTGGGATTGCAATATATGATCCAAGGTTTCCTATGAATCATATATCCATTTTTTTTGCTTTTTTGGGTCACACCCGGCAATGCTCAGAGATTTCTCCTGGCTCTGCACTCAGGAGTCACTCCTGGCAGTGCTCGGGGGACCATATGGGATGCCGGGGATCGAACCCGGGCCGGCATGGGCCTGCCGCATGCAAGGCAAACGCCCTACCGCTGGGCTATCGCTCCGGCCCCAAGGCCCCTTCTTTTCAATGTAGCTTTTGACTATATCTATTGGACAATACCATTTGGTACATTCACGTTTTCTTCCTGATCTTCATTTCATATCTTAAGGAACTGGGATTCTACTTTTCACTTGGCATTCCATTTTTAATAAGACATAAATTTTTTATGTTAGTATTGTAAGCCTCTTATTTGTGATTGGCACGATCTCATTAGACACACATGCCCAGAAGCCCTCACTTGTCCACACAGTGTGGGTCAACAAATGCCTCCATTGGTGCTAGCATGACTCATATGACCCCCCCAACTATGCTGTTCATTCCTATATGTACAACAATGATATAAGTTAATCATAAACAAATACAATGATTCACACTGATGATACAAATTAATTATAAATGAATACAGCCATTCACACTGATGATACAGTTAATCATAAATGAATCCAGTAAGTGCTAACAATCAAACCAGCCATCACTTAGAACAACTATAAAAATAGACTCATCAAAGTGATGTGATGTGGGTCTGCCTTGGTTCGAAAAGTTACACAGGCTGGAGCTCAAGCTCATTCTGGTGATAGGTGGGAAGAGAAGAGAGGGAACCGATGCAGGCACGAGACTTTCTCTGTGATGACAGACTTCAGTTGGCAAACCTGCAGTAGGGCGGGGATGGGGCGTGCCGCTCTGCGCCTTTCTGATAACATTTTCCTACAATCACGTTTACATGTGTAACTTCCCAGTGCTGAACCAGAGATCTTTTTAGTACCAAAAGCTTAGATTATTCATTAGCAACCCCAGACAATTGCATAAATTTTGTTCTTGGGATATGAGGAATTTCTTCTATGTCTTATGCATTTTCTTTTATTTAACATTCCCTGAAACAGTAGTTAAACATAGAATAAAGCACTTTCAGAATAAATAGGGGACAGACACGAGCCTTGTGGCCCCACCCAGGAGCTGCTCTGGGCAACCAGCCATAGCATGCGGGCCTCGAACGTGCCTGGGGAAGCTGGAACTCCACTTTCCCAGGGCTAAGCTGACCATGGGGCTCCCAGGAGGACAGATGGGTTTTGGGAGTGGGCCCATCACCTCTGGGGGTCCTGGAAGCAGCCGGATGAGACTCACCCACCACACTAGCCACCACCTTCGCTGTCTGGAAGCTGGGATACTACCTCACGACCAGATTAACAGAGAAAAACCAGTTCAAGCCCAGGTAGGCAGGTCCATCAAAATAGTGGAAACAGTGATGTCCTTTAATGCACTGCATTCCACGATGCAGGGAAGTGTGGCGGGAGGGAGAGATAGAGAGGGAGAGAAAAGACATACAGAACCCGCCAAGTAGTTGAGGTGTGGGAGGGGGGAGGGAGGTGGGGACATTGGTGATGGGAGATGGGTTTGGGTGGAGGGATGGGTGTTGGAACACTGTAGAACCAAACTCTACATGAGCATCTTGCAATTGTATGTCTAAAATGGTGTAATAAAATTTGGGGGAAAAATAACAAAAAAATCAGAAAAAATAAATAAAATTATTTACCAGTTTTTTAAAAAAAAAGAATAGGGGCCGGAGCGATAGCCCAGCGGTAGGGCGTTTGCCTTGCACGCGGCCGGCCTGTGTCGGCCCAGGTTCGATTCCCGGCATCCCATATGGTCCCCTGAGCACCGCCAGGAGTGATTCCTGAGTGCAGAGCCAGGAGTAACCGCTGAGCATGGCCGGGTGTGACCCAAAAAAAAAAAAAAAAAAAAAAAAAGAATAGGGGACAGACAGGCAGAGAGAGAGATCATATTCTAAGAGACAGCAATCACCATGGCAACAACCAAAGCCAATAGAGACAATACCTTTGAGGTCCACAACTATGTCTCTTCACCCATTGTACAAAAGCACAATGTCATCACTTCCTCCCCTTCACTCAGCCAACTCTCAGAGAGGCCCAGTGTGCAGAAGCGTGAGCAATGTAGCGTGAGGTCCGACGTACGGAGGATCCATCCCCACGGTGGGACTGTCCCATCCCTTCTCTGCCTCCCTCTGCAGTGCCCTATGGACTGTGGTTTGACCATATCCGTGACTGGACATCCTTGAGAGGGCGGGAGAACTTCCTGATGCTGAGCTATGAAGAGATGAAAAGGGTAACTCTGCTTCTTGTGGTCGGCATCCGCCTCCCACCTGTCCCCTTCTTCCCTCATCCTCCTCCCCTGAGTCTCAAACCGCCTTCTCTGCAGACAGGCATATGGTAGGTGCCCAGGGGGACGACAGCTCATGCCTAGGGTGCCCCAGACTCCTTACTCCTGTCTGGGGTTCTTTGTTCCCTTGACAACATTGAAAGGAGGTGGCCACCCCACCAAGAGACTGGGGGTGCCGAGAGTCACAGGGGCACTGGGCCCTGCCCTGCGGCCACAGTGGGGTGCTGCTCACGGGCTTTGGGAGCAAGTTGAGGTTCCCAGGCGCCTGCACAGGAAGTTGTTATTTCCCCACAATACCTCCCTACCAAGTGTTTCCTTCTGACAACCAATCCTGTTCATCCTCTCGTGAGGTTTCCAGGCACCAAAACAACTTTCCTGACAGTCATTTCTCATGTCGGAAGTTTTCTTGTGAAGCATAATCAGGGTGCATGGAAAAAGCAAGAAAAGCTGCTCAGGAGGAAGGTCCGTGTCACAGACCGTCTTTCCAGAGACACACCCTTTTCCTCGTCATCTCCTGCTGGTGCCTACACGCCCAGCCAGTGGCTGACACCGTGCATAGGGACACTGTGACACTGTACACGTGGTCGCCTCAGCCAGGGCGTTTCTGGACAGCCCTCATGGAAGCACGAGCCCAGTCCTCCGTTTCACTTGTCACCTCCTTTCCAACTGCTCTTCTGTGCCTGGCACCCTTCTCTCAGACTGACTTCTTCGTTCTCATTCTCTGGGATCTTTTTCATTCAAATCATTCTTCTTATGTTATCTTCGTCAAGGACACCAAGAGCGGTGTGCAGAAGATCTGCCAGTTCCTGGGCAAGGAATTAGGACCAGAAGCCCTGGATTTAGTGCTGGAGAATTGTTCCTTCCAAGCTATGAAAAGAAATAAGATGTCCAATTATTCCCTCCTGGATGGTATCAGTATTGATCTGAAGATCTCAACCATGATGAGAAAAGGTAAAAAGAAACTGTTGTGTGTGGCAGGACACCAAGGTTGAGATCAGAACAGTTTTTTTAAAAAAATTTTACTTAATTAATTTTTTTTGCTTTTTGGTTCACACCCGGCAATGCTCAGAAGTTACTCCTGGCTCTGCACTCAGGAATTACTCCTGGCGGTGCTTGGGGGACCATATGGGATGCCAGGGTTTGAATCAGGGTCAGCCGCATTACCCGCTGTGCTGTTGCTCTAGCCCCGAGACCAAAACAGTTTAGATTCAACCCAGACATTGTCCATCACTCATTGCTCTTCTCCATGACCTTGGTGGAACATTTCTCACATAGTCTTAATATGGGCTACAGACACTGGTGGAAGCTGATTTCCTCTTTGGGGTCATATGGGTTCTGTGAGGTTGGTAGATCATCTCTCTCCTCAGAAGTATATATAGATATCTGTTCTGCAAAGACATAAAATTCCATTTCCTCATGAAATTTCCTCATGAAAATTCCTCATGAAAATTCCTCAATTTCCTCATGAAAATTCATGGGAAATTTTCCTCATGAATTCCCAAATTCATGAGGAACCAACAGACCAAGCTGAATGACTTGGGAAAGATACATAGATGGGATGGTCTTGTCACTGTCATGAGTTAGGAAATATCTGAAGGAGATTTTTTATTAAATATTTTATTATATCACCATGATATATACAATTACAACGTTGTTCATGTTTGGAGGTTTCAGTCACATAGTGTTCCAGCACCCCACCCTCCACCAGTGCCCATTTCCCACCACGAATGTCCCCCAATTCCCTCCCCCCCCTCCCATAGATTGCCTAAATGGCAGGTTTTTTATCTCTTTTCTCTCTCCTTCTCTCTCTTTTCCTTCTCTTACACATTGTGGGTTGCACTACATACACTTAGAGGCCATCATGTGCATTTTTTGCCTGTATTTAATGCTCAGTTCTAGGTTGGTATTAGCCCTTTCGACATTTATTCACACATGTTCCTGAAGGAGATTTTTTTTATCTGGTGGAATGACAGACCAGGATTTTCACTTTTTTGAAAGGCTGTCTTGCTACAAGATAGTGCAATACTGTGTGTGATAAAATACAATGACTTCCCCTACCCTCGTGTTCAAGACTGAAAATTTCTCCTGTACAGAGTTGGGAAGTCCAAGTGTTCCCAAACTTGATATTATTTTTTAATTGAGTCATCATGAGATACATAGTTACAAAGCTTTATGGGGGCCGGAGCAATAGCCCAGCGGGTAGGGCGTTTGCCTTGCACGCCGGCCTGTGCCGGCCCGGGTTCGATCCCGGCATCCCATACGGTCCCCGAGCACCGCCAGTAGTAATTCCTGAGTGCAGAGCCAGGAGAAACCCCTGAGCATTGCCGGGTGGAAAAACAAAACAAAACAAAGCTTTTATGATTGGGTTTTGGTCATACAATGCCCAACACCCATCCCTCCACCAGTGTACGTTTCCTGCCACTAGTGTCTCCAAAATCCCTCCCACAATCCACACTCCCCAATCTGCCTCTATAGCAGGCATTTTTCTTCTTTATCTCTCTCTCTCTCTCTCTCTCTCTCTCGATTTGGGCATTATGGTCTGCAATAAAGACACTGAGAGACCATCATGCCTGGTCCTTACTCACTTTTGGCACAGACCTCCCATCCAGAGTGGTCACTTCCAGCAGCACTGGCGTAGTGGCCGTTGTACCCCTAACAGCCTCCACCACAGCTGCCTCGAGGCCGACTTCTTCTTCTTCTTTTTTTTTTTTTGCTTTTTGGGTCACACCAGCAATGTTCAGGGGCTACTCCTGGCTCTGCACTCAGGAATTACTCCTGGCGGTGCTCTGGGGACCATATGGGATGCCGGGGATCGAACCCAGGCCAGCATGGGCGCGCCGCGCGCAAGGCAAACGCCCCACCCGCTGGGCTATCGCTCCAGCCCCTCGAGGCCGACTTCTAACTGGACCAATCCTCCTGGCCCTAGATTCTACTGTCCTCCTGGCCTTTGTTTCTACTGTCCTTGGGTTTTGGTCTCATCACTGTATCACTGTATCACTGTCTTCCCGTTCATCATCAATTTGCTCGAGAGGGCACCAGTAACATCTCCATGTGTCCTGTCTCATGCAAAGTAGAGCCCAAGGGCACCTGCTTGCTCCAGGGAACATAAAGAGCCTCAAACCATTCCATCAGGTCATGGGAATGAGGTCTATAATTGTTACTGGTATCTGGCATATCAAATACGACACGGGTAGATTGCCAAGCTCTGCCCTGCAGGTAGCATACTCTTGTAGTCATCTCAAAATCCAGCATATATTGATGAACCCCGCGGCCTCAAGCGGCCGTGAGAGCTGGGCTGTGGTAGGCTGGTCTGCTGGGTGGAGTTCTGATGAGGGGGAAGTCCGGATGTGGAAAATGGAAGCCCTCATGGAGTGGGGGGGTCGTCTGGCTTGTTGTGAGTCTCTGCTGGGGTGGCGGGCCAGGGCCAAGAACCCGCCATCCCTCCCGGGTGTCTCATGAGCAGCTGGGCACAGTGAGAGCCAGTAGCAGCTCTGTCCCATGTCTGTCTCATGGTGGTATAATGAAATAAATAAATTAATTAATCAATTAGAAAATAATAAAAAGAAAATACAAGCAGATGCAACAGATATTAAAAACATTTGGTCTCATACTATATTTTTTATATCCCACAAATGAGTGCAATAATTCTGCCTGTTCCTTTCCTTCTGACTCATTTCACTAAGCGTGATTCTCTCCGTGAACTCCACCCAGCAGACCAGCCTATCACAGCCCGGCTCACCCGACTGCTGTTGGCCACGCGGTTCATCAATAAATGCTGGATTTAGAGATGACTACAAGAGTATGCTACCTGCACGGCAGAGCCTGGCAAGCTACCCGTGTCGTATTTGATATGCCAGATACCAGTAACAATTATAGACCTCATTCCCATGACATGATGGAATGGTTTGAGGCTCTTTATGTTCCTGGAGCAAGCAGGTGCCCTTGGGCTCTACTAGCATGAGACAGGACATATGGAGATGTTACTGGTGCCCACTCGACAAATTGACGAACGGGAAGACAGTGATACAGTGATACAATGATTCTCTCCGTGTCCAACAATTTATAAGTGAATTTCCTGATTTCACTTTTCCTAATAGCTGCATAGCATTCCTTTATGTATACGTAGTATAGTTTCTTTAACTAGTCATCTGTTCTCGGGCTCCAGGGTTATCTTGAGATTCTGGCTATTGTGAATAGTGCTGCCATGAACATAGAAGTGCAGATGGCATTTCTTCTCTGTCTTTGTGCCTCTGGGGTGTATTCCCAGACATGGTATTGCTGATTCATATGGAAGCTCAATTTCTAGTTTTTTGTGGGAATGCCCATCTATATCTTTTTCCCAAATGGCTGAACAGTTGGCATTCCCACCACGATGAATGAGAGTTATTTCCTCCCCCATCTGTGCCAGCACTAGTTCTTCTTCTTTTTTAATAATGGGCCAATCTCAGTGGTGTAAGATGATATCTCATTACTATTTTGATTGGCATCTCCCTGATGTTAATGAAGTGAAGCATTTTTTCATGCTATTTTGGCCTTTTGTATTTCTTTTTTGAAGAAGTTTCTGTCCATTTCTTCTGCCCATTTTTTTGATGAGGTTGGATTTTTTTTTGTAAAGTTCGACAGTACCTTTCATATCTTGGATATTAACCCTTATCTGATGGATATTGGGTAAATAATTTTCCCATTCCATGAGCTGTATCATATTTAGGTCACCATTTCTTTTGAATTGCAGAAACTTCTTAGTTTAATGCAATCCCATTTGTTTATCTTTGATTCCACTTTCTTGGTCAGTGGTGTTTCATCTTTGTAGATGCCTTTAGCTACAATGTCATGGAGGGTTCTGCTTACATTTTCCTCCATGTACCTTATGGATTAAGGTCTGATGTTGAAGTCGTTAATCTCATTTTGATCTGATGTTCGTGCTTGGCATTAGAAAGAAGTATGAGGGTTTTTTCATATAGCTGTCAATTTTCCTAGCACCACTTGTTGAAGCAGTTTTTCTGGCACCACTTCACATTTCTTGCTTCTTTATGGAAGAGTAGGTGATTATATATTTGAGGATCTGTGTCAAAATATTCAACTCTATTCCACTGATTTGGGGTAAGTCTTTATTCCAATACCATGTCATGCTGTTTTAATTACTACTGCTTTGTAGTACAGTTTGAAGTGGTGAAGGTGATGCCTCCATATTCCTTTTCCCCAAGTATTGCTTTAGCTATTAGAGGGAGTTTATTGTTCCAAGTGAATTTCAGGAGTGTTTGGTTCATTTCTTTGAAAAATGTCATTGGTATCCTTATAGGGATGGCACTGAATCTGTATAGTGCTTTGGGGGGGTGGTATTGCCACTTTGACAATGCTAATTCTCCCAATCCATGAGGAGGGGTTGAGTTTCCATTTCCTGTGTCCTTTATCATCTCTTGAAGTAGGTTTTGTAGCTTTCTTTATATAGGCCCCTCACCTCATTAATTAACCTGATTCTGAGGTACTTAATTTTAAGAGGGACAATTGCGAACAGGATTTTTTAAAAACAATTTATACTCTTTTATTATTTGTATATAGGAAAGAACTTTTGGGTATTGATTCTGTAACCTGACACTTTTGTATACAACCCTCTTGTTTAAGGAGATGTCTTGGCATCAGCAGACCTGATATCATCTAATCAGAGTCTCTATTGTATGTTTGTCAGGTGTTGCTGGAGACTGGGAAAAATCACCTCCACAGTGACCCAAGCAGAAACCTTCGATAAAATATACCGAGAGAAGATGAAAGATCTGCCTCCAGAGCTGTTCCCATGGGACTAATGTTCTAGAATGTACCAGACCTAACACAGATGCTGACCATTGCTCTGTCTTTGCACAAGGGCATGCAAAGGGCCTGATTCCTTACTCTAATCCCCCTGGCATCCTGGCTCAACAGTCTGTACATCTTTGGTTAATTTGTTCACATTGATCTGTGTACTGCATTGGATTTAACGCAACCAACTTTGGAAAAGGAAATAGGAATTGATGTTTCTCACATACATTAAATATTATTAGTATTGGTATTATTATTCTTTTAATCCAAAGGAGACAATGTCAAGGAAATGGTGGCTAGGAGTTGTGTTAGAGCACTCATGAATAACGCCTTCCAGGGGTTCCAACATCCAGGCCGAGGAGGTGCTTGCTAGGTGTATGGCTGCCAAGCTAAAATCTGCCGCACCATCGATCCCTGGGCACTACCCCGGGTTTCTCCTGATCACAGAGTCAGGAATAAGCCCTGAGCACGGCCATGTTTGGAACCCAAAAGAAAAAAATATAAAAGGGCTTTTTCACACAGTTGACAGAGAATAACAGAATAATGTAAAAATTCATTCACCACAACTCAATAGTAGATCTGCTTAGACCCAGAGACCCATCTGGCTTCTTTTACAATGGCAACAATCACTCATTCTCAGACCTGGCTCACAAATTAATGCAGAGTCACCCACTTGGTCATGACAATATCAAAATGTCTATGAGCTTAGGATTTTATTTTCATGTGGAAGAAGCATGTCTCCAAGTGAAACCTGGTAAATTTGTGAGGCCAGAGGGATAGATTAATATGGTTCCATGCAAATTCTCTGAAATGCTTAGATCTAAGTGAAGAGCAAGGCACACTGGGTTGGAGAAATCACTGACATTGGAGACATGGTTCCTGCAAATGTGAGTCTACGCTCATATGCGGGGTTAGCCTAAATGTGCTGTATTTTTATCCGGGGAAAGTCAGTAGAAAGGGAAGCTGGCAAAAGAGACATCTGTGAGATAACATTTACAGTGGGACCAGGAACCTGGGCAGAAAAATCCTTTCCCTTGGAGCTAGATCAAAAGTTCTTTTTTTTTTTTTTTTTTTTTGCTTTTTGGGTCACACCCAGCGATGCTCAGGGGTTACTCCTGGCTCTGTGCTCAGGAATTACTCCTGG
>JAJIBD010015228.1:0-44215 GCA_021461705.1 Cryptotis parvus
CCCCACCAAGCTTTTGAACCATTAAACAAAAGAGCCAGTGAAATGATGAACAAACATGGTAGGAAGAGGCCCCTCTTATGGAATCCTGCTGTCAGAATAAAGTCACCAAAATAGCAAGTGCCTCGAAATAATAAAAATCAGTTTGTCTTCATCCTAGCAGAGAATGGAACATCTTTGGAAATAGAACACTCACATCCCTTCATCAGAGAGTAAAGCAAATCTTTTTGACAATAAGACACCAGGAATATCAGATACGTATGTTTGGACCCAGAGAACAAATCTAAGATGAAAGAATGAATAGATCTTGTGGGAGAAAAAAAAAAAGGAATTTCAAAAAAGAGACCAGTACTGTATGCTCAAGTCAGTAACTGCAGAAATCTTACTGACAAATTTAAATGGCAGAGAAGAGAAGTAATATTTAGGGAAAATTATCCCTCAACGACTACCAGTTCAAACATTGATTAGAAGTCCTGCAACATAAATGACTCTGCTAATGTTGTAGGTGTTAGAGTCCGAATCGACTACCCTTTGAAGAACAGAGACCACACATAATAATGCAAGTTGCACAGCGAGGTTTATTTCGAGCTAGATGGGGTCCAAGAGTCTGCCCAATGCAATGGATTTCAATCAAGGACCCTGAGCATACTAAGGCAGGGGTGTTTATAGCATGTTCAAAAATAACTTGTTTTCCTTAGCTCAAGGGTTATACACATTTTCTTTTGTGAAAACATTCTGGTGGTTTTGAGAAAATCACTGTATAACCTTGCAGATAAATTTGCAAACAAAAATTATGCTAGGATATCATTATTTGAATATAAGTATATACTTAAAAACTTTATAAATATGCAAGTAATTTTATAACTTATAAATAACTGATAAAATACAAGTTTATAAACATAAGTTTAAAAATATTAATTATTTGAATATAAATATAAAATATAAGTTCCAGAGTATATAAATGGCAAAGAAATACTAGGTTTTAAAATTATTTATTTTAGGGCCAGAGCGATAGCCCAGCAGGTAGGGCGTTTGCCTTGCATGTGGGCCGCTTTGTGCCGGCCAGGGTTCGATCCCCGGTAACCCATATGGTCTCCAAGCACTGCCAGGAGTAATTCCTGAGTGCAGAGCCAGGAGTAACCCCTGAGCATTGCCAGTGTGACCCAAAAAGCAAAAAAAGATAATAATAATAATTATTTTAAAGTTGATGGTGACTACTTAATCAGTTTGTTATACACATTTAATTGTGTATTTTAAATGCTTGTGAAGGAAATCAAACCCTATCCGATTGTCTACAGAAGTTTGATCTGAGGAGCTAAAAAGTGTGTGGCAAAGGGACCTTGACTGAGGTAATGGTGAAGAGATCTTGTCACTCTAATGGTGGCAAGTGCAAAATAATATTGCTAATAAAAAAGCTAATAAATACATTTCAAAAAACTAATAAAATTGCATTGTTGAATCCGATGACTGAAATCAAAGTTTTTGTCTTCCATGAATCCAGTTTTTACTCTCCAGTTTTTATTTTACTTTCTAGAAAATTGGATTCATGTGACAAAATTCCAAATATACATACCTTCTGAGAGAGGACAGTGGAAATTTGTAGAATGTTTCTCTTTACACCTCTGACTCGGTATTGCTATTTCTAACCTCTGACAACTGGAGGGAAACAGGAGCGATAACTGAGCAATTGCTTCAATGAAATTCCTATCCACTAGCAAATCTTCATGGACAGTGAAGTAAATTATACCTGATAGCCTTGAAATCTTGGAATTACTATGTGGCCTATCCTCTCTGCCTTGTAATAACGTTGCTTTTATTCATTCATTCATTATTCAATCTGCTTCTATTGAGAACTTCTTTACTAGTCTATTTTTTTTTAGTACTCAGGTTAGAAAAGTAGGTAAGACAGACACATCCCCATTTTCACTAGGTACTGCATTAAGAATAGCTGATAGCAAATATAATGACTGACAGATAAATCCTCCTTTCAAATTCCTCTGACTTTTACTAAGAGTGATTTCAGGGTCTGTCTTTTGAGATTTATTTTTAGCTCCAGTGAGTGGAGATAAAAAATGGTGAGCTTTAATTTGACTTGGGTCATCCTAGATCAAAATAGATCACTGATAGGTCATAATGCCTAAGAAATATCTGGGAGAGATAAAGCAGTACTATTTTGTTCTCTGAAGGAAGCCTGAGAACAGACTGATATATTTCAATGATCCCCTAATTTGTATCAAAGTCACACGTAGCCTTCCATGTAAGGTCACTGTGAATTAATAACAATATTTGCAAGAGACCCAACACAAGATAACAGTGATATTAACAGGAAAATATATAAGCTTAATGTGACTTTTTACTTTAAAAATGGAAATAGCATAATTTATCTCTACTAAATAGATTAAATACCTAGAGCTTTAGGTTTTCTCTCATAGATCACAATTTTCACTAATTTCACAGACTCCTTGAGAGATTATAATTTCTCACTGCATATTAAGATATGTAAAATATAAGGACTATTTATACATTTTAAATTCGATAATAAAAGCTAGAAATTGATAGAAATAACTTTTTTGTAAAATAGTAACCAGGAGAACTAAATTTAGATACTTTCCCAATTAAAACAAGATTACTGTTTTAGCATTGTGAATGGTGAAAGCAATTGGTGTATACAAACAGGTTTTCATTTGGTTCTGTATTAACATACACGTCTAATCAAGCTGAGGTAGTATTTGCATTAAGTTTTGTATAAAGAATGAAAACGACTTCTTATAGTCAAAATCTGCTGTATTACTGCACATATTATAGCAACAATTGCTTTATTCTAACATATAATATTAATTTCTTCAACTCAGGGGTCAGAAAAGAATTGTCTCATCTTTTAATGTTCAACATTTTTCTAGAGATTAAATATTGCTCAGAATTATCTGATACCATAAGGAAGGCATTCAAACATCACAGAAGCCTACCTGTGATCTGTGTCATCATTTTCGCCAGCATCTTCAACTAAAATTTTGGTACATCAAAGAGTTCATCCATACTTCATTTAGGGCTGCCAACCTCAGAGTGGAGACTTAGCAGTTTAAATCTTGCCTTATCATCAACACATCTCACCCTACATTTCATCCACCTGAGCCCTGCTCCTAGGGCTACTGCCAGATAACCTGGTAAATTCCCTTGATCTAAGAAATTTTCTTTTTTCTAAGAAGGTCCATTTAAGATAATGGCTCCCATCAGCTCACAGGAGAGCATTTTGTGACCCTCAATTGACTTCAAGCAGTCTAGGCTTACCTGACTGAAAAAAAAACCCACAAAGTGAAAGAACAGGCTATTATATTCAAACCAAGTAACTCCTTGTGAAAGAGTACTAGTTACTTGTGATCTTTAAGAAATTGTTTTCTCTCATTGTTGTTTTGATTTGCATCTCTCTGATGATTAGTGATGATAAGCATTTTTTCATATGTTTTGGCCATTCGAATTTCTTCCCTTGCTGAAGTTTCTGTTCATTTTTTCTCCCCATTTTTTGATGGGGTTGTTTGTTTTCTTCTTGTAAAGTTCTACCAATGCCTAATAATCCAGAGGGGGTGGGAAGTAATTGCATCATGATAGTCCATTGTCCCTGGAAGCTGATTAATATTTAAGCCCCTGTGAACAATCATAATAAACTTCTGTGTTGTCTGCCTATAAATGGATGGACATGGAGAAGATTATGTTGAGCGAAATTAGCCAGAAG
This sequence comes from Cryptotis parvus, assembly GCA_021461705.1. Lineage (NCBI taxonomy): Eukaryota > Metazoa > Chordata > Mammalia > Eulipotyphla > Soricidae > Cryptotis > Cryptotis parvus. The sequence goes on from JAJIBD010015228.1 coordinate 3,728, forward strand.
GAGAGAGACAGATACAGAATGACTGCATTTATCTGCATAACATAAATATATATGTACATATTATGATATCAATATCCAAGGTCAAGTGAAACATATATCAGGAGGTCTTGTCAAAAGTGGAAATTATCGCAAACGTGTGGAGTCAGAGGTTAGGTAAGACAAAAATGGAACAGTGTGCTAATAATTGTCGAGGGTACTAATGCCAACCTAGAACTGAGCATTAAATAGAGGCAAAAGGATACACATGACAACCTCTTAATGTATGTTCTGTAATCCATAGTCTGGAAGGGAAGGAAAAGAGAAAGAGAGAGAAAGGGAAAGAAATAAAGAACCTGCCATGGAGGGGGCTGGGGAAGGGGGGAGGGAACCGGGACGTTGGTGGTGGGCGATGGGCACTGGTGGAGGGACGGGTGCTAGAATACTGTATGACCAAAACCCAAATATGAACTTTTTTAATTGTATATATTTTTATTTGTATATCTCACGGTGGTATAATAAAATACTTAAAAAAAGAAACTGTTTTCTCTCATCTTTAAAACAAGAATAGAATGACCTATTTTTAGAATTACTTTTAAATGAACTAAAAGTTCATCTCTACAAAAAGCAATTTTATTTGTAATTCTGTGATCTCTGTATGTTTTTCTTCTAGATATAAATCCCATTCTGCTTTTGTTATTTTTTTTTCCACATTTTTCACAAAATAAAGCAGATAGCAACCCTTTAGTGCCAAGCAGTCTTTGGGCATCAATTCAACAAGTGTAAATACTTAAACAAATGATATTTAAATAATGCATATCTACATACATTCTTTTGTCACGCAGTTGCTTACATTTTAGCTTCTCCTAGAAAAGAATGCCTTGCTTTTTATAAGCTATAAATTTCCTAAATGTTCCATAGAAAGATCTGATCATTCTGGCTTTAAGACATGATGAATACAACACAATCATTAACTTTTGGTGAGTAACCTATTTTAAACATTTGGTGAGTAGAGTATTTTAGAACTCAACTTTTAACAATAATAAACTTTTTTGATAAAATATTTTATATGAAATGTATTCATTTTAAATCTACGCTACCTCAAAACACACACATTTAAAATAGATAATGGGATAGCTGGGAGCGGAGAAAATAGCAGGAAGCCTCCTGACCTATAGGCAGCATCCAGACAGATGACAGGACAGCAGGACTCTCCCAAGTGTACATGGATAAGGTCCGAAAAAAGGAGCCACCTAGAAAGTCCCAGGAACAGGTTGCAAGCAACAAATGCCAGGAAAGAGACACAGATGATAGGGTTCCAGTTTTGGCCTTCACAGTAAAAGTGATGGCAGCAGATGGGGGGGAAGGGTGCCGAGGGGGTATATGGCAATGAACTTTCTGGGAATAAGGCTAGCCCTAAGTCTGTCAAGAGTCACCTTTTGGAACCAGGAATCAAGACTTAATAAAACCTTCAATAGACCTTGAGGAAGTTGGATCAAACTTTCTCTGCCCAGCCCTTAATCCGGGTTCCATTCCAGGACAGAAGATCCAGCAGGACAGGCTAAGAAAAGGAGATTTTCAAAGAAAACCATTCCCAAAATTTACTCCCCTTGGCAGTGGTCCTAGCAATAGACTTTAACCTAGGTTGAAGTCCCATATGGGAGTAACTTGGGAAGAAATCTATAACAGCCATCAGACCAAAGGACAGGTGCACGTTTCCTGAGCCCTTGTGCTGCTTGAGCCCCACATGGCCAACCACACGTGTTGCCTGAGCACATGTGTTACCGCATCTCCCCTCTTGAGATGTGTACTCTCCCTCTCTCTTTCTCTCCTTCCCTTTCCTAAAACCTCCATAATAAAATCTGTCTCACTTCACTGCTCTTCTACTTATGAAAATTCTTTTTCTGTGAGGAAGACAAGAACTGAGAACCCTAGGTAAGGTAAGGCCTAGGATTAACTTTCCTTTACTGCAGAGAGCAATTCCTCCCTCTAGCCCAAGTCCATGGCTCCCAGAGAAATCTGGGGTGGTGGGATCAACTCCCGTGCCTAGAGATCAAGGAGAATTAGGTGTAGCTTGGATGGCCACCTCGTGGGGCTGGGGGGCTCAGGCCCATGCTACACAGGGGCTCATATTAGTCCCTAGCCTGCCCATCAGGTCCTAGCAGAGGCAGATGGGGAGAAAGTGACCATCTCTCTCTCCTTCCCGCCTCACATAAGCCACCCATGGGGCCCACCTACATCCAAAGGAAAACCTGGTATATTGGGAAGAGACCTGGGACAGCACTTAAGCTGCACAACAAATTATAACTTAATTAAGCATCTGAGTATTTTATGGAAATTTGTCATACAATTCTCAAGAACATAAACTCAGAAATAAATCCACTTCTATGCCAACATTTTCATTACCTCATTTTCAAGTTATATATCACACTTCTGTGGATGCTCTTTGTTAAGCATTTTATGTAATCATTATTCTTTATTCCAATAAATGTAATGATTTTGATTAGGTAATTGATCAATCAGAAATCACTCATACCAACTTTTAATTCTTCATAGAATGCCATAGTAGAGTGCAGCCACCTGCGTCTGAAAAGTGCCTACAGCACATTTATTTGATGGTGCTTGATCACATTTTACGGGCTGGTCTTTTAAAAATGTTGTTCTGTTGTGTTGATTTATTTACACTATGGATAGAGGTTCTTTCCCACTTATCAGGTGATTTATTATGAAGAAAAATGTTCCTAGGTTTCACACTGGAAATTTATATATTCCTATTTCAAATATAAAATGTTGCTTGAAAATAAGTGATATCTTATTAGCTGTTGTTTTTTTAACCTTTGTAGAATGTATTATCATGGCTTGAACTTAACCAATACTTTTCAATTTATTTGTGACATATTTTACATTTCAAAGTGAGATTCTTACAAATACTGACACACTACCAGCTGACAATCTGTAACCTATTTTAAGAGTTTTATTAAGCTACGATTCTTGTCAAAAATTTACATCATTAAAGTACTTAAATCAGCATTTATAGTACACTGTTGTGCAGCTATCCAAATAATCTAATCTTTTAGATTAGATTCTAAAAAGAATATAATTAGAAATATTCTAATCTGTTAGAATATTTCTATACCCTATATAGAACCTTGGTGGCCATTATCCATAAATGTCTATTTCCTCTTCTATGTACAGCCTTACTTCCCCTGTACCAAGCACTTTAAGATAATCACCAAACTACTATATCTATATTTGCCTGACCTTCGCATAGATGATGTATAGAATCATGTAATATGTGACTATTTTTGAGTTCTGAGATGGCGTAAGTACTGGACTTGGCCCTCACCCAGATTTTACAGGAAAAACCTGTAAAACTTTCAGGGCAGGCTGATTAGGTCTTTGATGTCAAATTCCCTACCACGTGCCTGGCTCCACAGCAATGCAAAGAATTCCTAACCTAGCAATTGAAGTATTAAGCAACTGCTTTTCTCTATGACTTTCCTGAGGTGCTAGTATGAGCAGATCCATGTGCAAGAATTTAGGCCTCAAATTAGGATCCATTAATTCCAGGAGTCAGTCATGACACTGGTGTGTTCCTGCTTCCCTTGAGCTCAAGACGTGGTCCCTTCCCCATACATCCATTAGAACCTTGGGAAAAATATTTCAGCCTCTCTTGAATTTATATTTTTCAATATCCAATACTGAGAACCTATTGAAGCTTTGTTTACTAAGCAAAATATTTTAGAAATTATACTCATAAAATGTGAATAATAAGCACTTTATTCACCATTATTATTTCCATGTATGCCTGCTCTTTATGATAAATGTCAGTGAATGAACATTTTAATTTTCCCATCTTTTTACTACTGTGCATATGCATTCATATACAAACTATTGCGTGGACAAATGTTTGTGTTTATCTTTTGTGTGCATACATGTTTGTAATTAGTTACTTATGGAAATATTGAACCACACTGGGTCTTCCATTTAAACAAAATTTATTTATAATGCCTTTGAAATATCATGTATCATATATCTTGTTCTGTACACTATTATAATATTTATTGTGCAGAAAGACCATGTACTGGATACATGCACTTTGTATGTTATAAACATCTATGTCTGTGGTATTTTCTGACCTTTTTTTATGTGTGCCTGTATTTTTAAAAGGCAAAACTACAACTCACCAATCAATAACATATTTACAGAAAATTAGAATATAGATGAATGGAAATATTTTTAAAAAGCAATACACCCAATGAATACTAAAAATAAATTAGCAGCCTAAGTTAATTTGTTTGTTGTTCAAAGTTAATTTAAACTTTCAAAAAGTTCAAACACATTTATGTAACTGAATATATGTGATTATATTTGTTTTATTAGGTTAAATATGATTCTGACAATGAAAGCTAACCAACATTTGCATAATGCTTGAAATTGTGTCAGTTATAGGTATATGATTTGAAAACTAAATAATTTACTATAAGTAGGTCATATTCCATACGCTTTTTTTTTTTTTTGTGGGGGAGAAAGGTAAGAGTAGGTTTTTTTTTTTGGTTTTGGAGCCACAACTATTGTGCTCCAGAATTTACTCCTGGCTCTGAGCCCAGGGATCACTCCTGGCAGTACTCAGATGTAATGTATGAGAAGCTGAGGATCAAACCTGGGTAACCTGCATGCAAGGCTGTCCCTTACAGGCTATATTTTCACTCCAGCCCTACTATTTTCCCCCTATTGCTAATGACCCTGGAAGAATTTTTTTTTCATTTGTTCCACCAATTCAAATCATTCGAGTTGCAACTAAATTTACAACTATAAGCAACTTTACCATATTAACTTTCACTAATAAAAGTTTTTATAAACGTGTTTTTTTCATTAGTGTATTGGGCTTGGTTTTGTAAAAAAACACAACTTGTTTAACATTAGGTAATGAAACAAGTACTATTGTAGATTCCATAAAAAAAAAAGTAGATCCCATAAAAGAGTTTCTTATTCGTATATATAAAGTATAATTTTTATTTGGAATGGGCCATGCCAGGTGGTGCTCAGGTTTTACTCCTGACTCTGTGCCCAGGAATCACTCCTAGAGGACTTGGGGAACTTAAGGGGTGTTAGAATCAAGCCTTCATAGGCTGTGTGCAAGGTAAATGTTTTACCCACTGTCGAGGTATCACTTGTATCATTTGTCTTCCCGTTGTTCATCAATTTGCTCGAGCGGGTACCAGTAACATATCCATATATCCTGTCACAAGCTAGTGTAGCCCAAGGGCATCTGCTCATTCCAGGAACATGAAGAGTGTTGTCTAAAATAGATACGGTTTTTGGCGTGTCAAATATGACAAGGGTAGCTTGCCAGGCTCTGCCTTGTGGGTGGTTACTTGTAGGCTCTCATCTAGTGCATTTATTGATGAACCAGGGAATGATGAGATAAGAAAGATGGGGCTTTTCTGCTGGGTGGAGCTCTGATGTGCTGTGGAGTCCGGACATTGAAAATGGCGGCCCCTCATGGTGTGGGTGGTTCCTCTGGCTTCTTGTGAGGCTCTGCTGGGATGGTGGGCCAGGGATAGACCAGCTTTCCCTCCTGGGTGTCTAATGATCACTGGGCAGAGCTGCCACCAGCTCTCCCTGTGCACAGCTGATCATAGAATAACCTTGAACATAGCTGACCCAGTTCCATCTCCACCATCTCAAATGGTTGCTTAGCCAGGAATAATTCCAGAGTGCAGAGCTTGGGAGTAAGCCCTGAGAATGACCAGATGTGGCCCTTGTTGAAGTCAGAGATGATGGTGTTACTTGCTTGACTGATACAACAGGGAGCAGAAGTGAAGTCACACCTCCAGGCCTCTTAGACTTGAGGTCGTAGATTCCATGCCTATTCCTCACACAAAAGCAACAGTGCCAGCAATTTAGACAATGGTGTATTTGTTGGGTGCCATTGTGTTTATCCCTCATCTCATGCTGCCTTGGCGAAATTGCCTGTAACTCAGGACCCCCCAGAGCTATGAACAACAGTTGGCAAAGAGGTCTCCAGAGAACCACAGCCACTGGGACAGTAAATGTAAGTCTAGAAGAGTGAATAAAATCAATGCCTGAGTTTGGTGACTCTTTCAAAGACTGTCTAAGACTGAAACCGAAAGACCAAAAGTAATGAAACAATACAATTCGAGGTTAGGATAAGAATAAGCATAAAAAAGTTATGCAAAAGGATACACATGACAACCTTTTTAATGTATGTTCTGTAATCCATAGTCTGGAAGGGAAGGAAAAGAGAAAGAGAGAGAAAGGGAAAGAAATAAAGAACCTGCCATGGAGGTGAGCTGGGGAAGGGGGGAGGGAACCGGGGATGTTGGTGGTGGGAGATGGGCACTGGTGGAGGGACGGGTGCTGGAACACTGTATGACCAAAACCCAAATATGAACTTTTTAATTGTATATCTTTTTATTTGTATATCTCACGGTGGTATAATAAAATACTTTTAAAAAAAGAATACAAAAAAAAAGTTATGCAGCCTCAAAACTCAACTCACTACCAGAGGCCTCGTGCTAGCCCAATCCTTTAATGTATGAAAAAGAGAATAATAGTTTGGAGCCTATAGAAATTTGGTCTTTGAAGGCTAAAGATTTAACAAAACTACTTATTTACTGATAGTCAATAATTATCTTTTCATATATTAAAATTATAAAATAAAGCTATCTCGGCAGTGATAAATCGTGAGTGATATTTTTTATGTTTCCATATTTTATATAGTTCATGTATATCATATGACAAAAGGATTTTTTTTTACTAGAGCTAAAAAACCTGCTTGTAGGTTTTAAACTTATCAAGCACACATTTTTATTCCTCAGTGTTTCATTTTTATTCCTCAGGCATCAGGGGCTATAGAGATTGCACAGAGGATAGGGTGCTTGCACTGCACATAATTGATTTCAGTCGCATTCCTGACAACATATACTGTTCTACAGCATTTCCAGGAGTGATGCCTGAGCACCACCAGATGTGGCCTCTCCTAAAACAAACAAAAATTATGAGATTTTAGGTTCATCTGCGTTTCAGTTGGGACGGCCATTTTGATAAGAAATTAAAAGAAGAAAAAACGTGGTTTCTGGTAAATGGATTCACGCCAGGCATAATGTTGAAAAAAGAAGACACAATAGGAGACAGAGAAGATGGATGAGGAGACTGATAAATGATGTAGCTGAGTACCTAGAGGAGAGAGACTAGACAATATGAAATCAGAGGTGCTATGATGCCAGAGGCGGGAATCATTATCTTTAGCTCAATTTAAAATTATAGTTTCATGTTACAACAATATTACACCTAAACCTCGCTGTAAACAGCCCATCTATCTACATGTGCATAGGGCAATTTTCTTTCAATCACATAAAAATTTCTCAGTGCTTAGTGTGGGCGCAGATGTATCATGTATCAAAAAATACTTTAATGCTATATTATACTGCATAAATTTCTTAGCAAAGACAACAAAACTGCTGCTTACTTTTTGGAACTATGAACAGCAACTACCTTCTTAAATAAAAACTATTTTAAATCATGTGGGAATTCATAGCATTAGATTAGGGGTTTTGTTTGTTTGGTTTTTCTTTTTGGTGCTAGAGATAGAATCAAGCTTCACACATGTGGACATATGCTCTCCCAGTGGGCTACATCCCAGGACCCTTTATCAGCAATGGAAGAAGTAGGAGAACAAAGTTAGATGCTATTCAAATACTCTTAGACATTCTTTTCATACTCAGAAGTAATAATAAATGATTAAAATGACATTTAAACTGTTAAATTAGCTGAGGAAATTCAAATCTCAAGTTGCTTCAAATTAGATGGTGTATTACTTTTCTTCAATCATAACTAAAGAACCTTTTGATTTGGCACTTCTGAGAATTTATAAGGATATTTGCCTTAGATTATAAAAAGCATACACAGTTATTCTTTTATTCCTTTATGCATTTATTGTATTTTTGTGCCACACCTGGTCATGCTCAGGGATCAACCCTGGGTCTACACTCAGGAATCATTCCTTGCAGATTCAGGGCACATATGGGAATTTATGTTGGATTTGCCCATAAAAGGCATGTGTTTTACTATTGCTTCTGCCCCATGCACCAATTTTCTGTTTACTTTTTTCCTCCTGTTTTTCATTTAGATAACTCTACTGACATACACACCCGTGATTTTCCTGCTTGCTGTCAGATTTATGCCTTGATGCTGAATTGAAATACTTCACACTGGAAAACTTGCCAGTTGTCCTCTTTTCCATAATACTTAAGGTCCATTCTGGTGGGCCCAGTTGCCTAAGCTTCAGGTGTTTTCTTGTTTCCCTGAATGATCCTTACTCCCACGCTGTGGCACAATATCCTCTTACTAACTTTAGACTTGCCTTCTAGTGCAGACTCTGAACTTGTCTCATTGTCTCCTGGTGCCTTAATATTAATTCCCCATGCTAACTTCCAAGATTCTTTAACTCTATTGAAATATATCACAAAAATTCTGCTTTTTTGACTGAAGACTGACAGATATGTTTTAATTCAGTTGACTGTATAAGTTCCATATTTTAGAACTATACTATATTGATTTTGCCTTATACCCTCCAATGAAATGATTATTTTTCTCATACATAGTCCATTAAGATTTAAACTAAAATGCTCACAAAACTCAATAACATAAGGTAATTTTTTTTGACTTGTGAACTTTTTATCTACGTCAATATGAACATCATTGAACTCTCTTCCACAGAATATCAAATGCAGCTGGCAGATCAATTTGTTTTTAATATGCCCTCATGTAAAAGTCACTCTTGCCTACGTTATGGCTGATTTGTACACTTAAAACCAGATGGAGTATAGAATTAAATGTAATGGAAATGTCGAGATAATTCTGCTTTAAGATTCAATATATGTGGCCATTTCAACAGTTAAAATTACTGATTTTTTAAAACTGATCTGTAATCAGATTGAGCTGCCCAGCTGAGATGTATGTCCAGAAATGTGTTACTTATAATGATTAAGTATGAATGTTGGAAAATAATTAACTTTTCAATAAATCAGAACACGTTCAATGCTATTTTTAAAGCTATTGCAATCAGTAGCTTTTCAATAAACCTTTCTTTTGAATGGAAATTAGGCAGGTAACTGAATGGGTGGTGCAAGCAAGTTTGCATAATGAGCTGCCTAATTAGCTCACCTCTGTGACAGTTATCTATGTTCCTGTGAACAGCTATTTAGTTGTGAAATATTAAACTGTGAAACGATATTGTTTTAATGTTAAAAATAGAGAAAAACTCAGTAATAAAGATGGAAAAGATGCATGCATGTTAATGAAGGATCATTTTCAAAGTTTCAACAGGAAATTAATTTATCAAACTAGAGTAATTCTTTTTGGTGAAAATGGGGCATCCTAAGTAGTTCTCAGAGTGCCAAAGACCCCAAAAAGGCAGTACTTGGCTTAGAAAGAAGGTTAAACGACAAAGGCTAACTTGGGCCCTTTAGAGCTGGGGATCACCATACCCCCTGGAAAGAGTTGTGCCCTATTGTTAAGCACCACACCTGACAGTGCTTGGGGAGACCACGAGATACAGGAATTTGAATTCAGGACTTTATGAGCTATCACTCTAGCAATGTATATTACTTTTTGCTTACAACTTTCCCTGAACCATAAGTAATTATTTGTTATCCACATTTATGAATATATTTTAATATCTCTTCACAAAATCTAGGACATATTTGAATTTTGTAATCATGTGTGCATTGAGCCAATGTATGCCTCATTAAATAGGTTTTCAGCTCTGCTATCATGTCTTTTACTCATCACAGAGCACAGAACTTAGCACATAACATGGTTTTAATAAGACTGAACTGAGTTTACGTTTTTGAATTAAGTTGAACTGATAATTACAAAGACATCGTGGTAAAAATCAATCAGTCCTTATTTAAATAAGCATCATCTATTCAGAGATCCTGGTATAAGGTCTTAAAAAAAGTCAGACTCAAATTTCTCTTCTTCGAGATGCTGATGCAACATTAAGAGGGAACTTTTTAAAATTTGATCATATAATCAAATAAGTAAATCTTTTTATACCCTACATTTTTGGTTAGTTTTTTACATCCAACCACTGGTAACTAAAGAGGTGATCTCAAATTTGAGGTAAATTAGAGTAAATTTACTTTCATAAAAGGGTACTATATGTGATCTTATTGAAGTTATAATTAAACATGGGCATATTGTCTAAATTTTACTCTATAAGAAATACCAGGTCTAAAATTGTACAAGAATTAAACAGTAACATACTTCCTCTGTGCTATCTCTGTACTATCATAGCTCTGTACATACATACCTCTGTATATGATGGTATAAGATCTTAAAAATGTTAAACTCCAATTATCTTCTTAGAGACTCTGTACATACAAGAGACTGCTTTTCACTCCCACCCAGAACTTACTCTTAAGATTCTGGGTGGTCATAATATTGTATATAAAGTCATAAAATTATATGTTATAACATCTGTACTTATCTTTCTGGTATGTAGAATTTTATTTTTTTTCTTCTTTTTATTTTAATTTTTAAATATTAAAACACTGTGATTGACAATTTTTCTCATGGTACAGTTGTTACAAGTATTCATTGTTCAACACCAGTTTCACCACCAATGTGCCCCTACCACCACCAAAGGTGACAGCCCACCAACCACTCCCATTCCCACATCAGCCCTCCCAATTAGTTGCAACTACATTGATCATTATAACGTATATATGGTCAAGGTCCTGGCCCTAAACTTGGTTGTTATCTAAGCCTGGTGCACCAGGGGTAGGAGCTGGCACTACTGTGCATCTGGACCTTCACTTCTCTGTCATTACTGATGATGGAGGCTGTGGATGTATGTAGAATTTTAAGCCTTTTAAAATTTTTATTTTTATTTTTTTTTATTCAGTGACCATGAGATACAAAGTTACAAAGCTTTCATGATTGAGTTGCAGTCACAGAATGCTCCAACAACCATCCCTCCATCAGTATCTTCTCAGCACCACTGTCCCCAGTATCCCTTCAGCCAACCCCCTCTCCCCACCAGTCTGCCTCTATGGTAAGCACTTTTCTTCTCTCTCTCTCTCTCTCTCTCTCTCTCTTTCTCCCCTCTCTCTCTCTCTGGGCATTATGGGTTGCAGTACAGTTTCTCAGCAGCCATCATGCTTGTTCCTTTACCTTCTTTAGCACACATCTCCCATCCAAAGCTGTCCCTCCCAACTATCATTGTCATAGTGGTTCTTTTTCTGTCCCTACTGCCCTGTCCCCAGCACTTGAGGCAGGTTTCATCCACCACCCAATCCTCTTGGCCTCTGTTTCTACTGTCATTGGGTGTTAGTCTCATGTGACGTCTTTTTTTTAATATCCCACAATAAGTGTAGTCATTCTGTCTGTCACTGGCTTTCTGATTTATCTCACTCAGCATGAACTCTATAGTGGTACCATGGTTTACAGTAGCATTGAAGAGTGTTTTTGCCTTTGATGCTGTTTTGCTTTACTTGTTTTTGTTTTAGATTTTGTTCTGGGGCTAGCGAGCATGGCTTATTCCTGCTCTGCACTCAGTGATCACTTCTGAAGGACTCCAGAACCATGTGGTATGCTGCAACTCAGACAGACAGTGCAAGGCAAACACTCTACATGCTGTACTATCACTCCAACCCTGATGTTGCTTTTCAGTTACAGAGCTACTGTACCATCTGCTGGCAGTGTTTCAAGGTCCCTCCTAAGGTATTTCATGAACCCTTTCCTTTATTCCTGCCAAATCTTGGTTCAATATTTTGATATCAAATCTCAATTTACACTTCTCTAATATATGAACATCACAAATCATCAGGAGAAGCCAGAGCGATAGCCCAGCGGGTAGGGTGTTTGCCTTGCACGTGGCTGGCCTGTGCTAGCCCGGGTTCAATCCCTGGCATCCCATATGATTCCCCGAGCACAACCAGGAGTGATTCCTGAGTGCAGAGCCAGGAGTAACCCCTGAGCATCGCCGTGTATGACCCAAAAAGAAAAAAAATCATCAGGAGGTATTTTTTTTAAAGCTGGGATGGGGTGGTATGCCCAGCAATGCTCAGGTGTTACTTCCAGCTCTGAGCTTGGGAATCAATCCTGGAAATGCAAAGGGATCATATATGGTGCTTGAGATCAAATAGGTGTCCATTGAGTGCATGCCTAGTGGCTTAACTTCTGTATGTTCTCTCCAGCTTTAGATCTTCAGGTATTTTATAGGTTAAAGCTAAAGTAACTAAAGCAGCTAGGAGAGATTCTGGAATTAGTTTGCATCCAATAAACAACTGCTATTATAATTACTTGTGTTTCCTTTTGGATCACTAAGTATGTACATATGAATGTCTATATTTTAGGGATGCAAAAGTGTGGTGAAATATTCAAATGAATTGAATTTCCAATTTAAATACATAATCTTGGCCTAAATGCTGCCAGGCCATGGCTTTTGCAGCTGTTCTGTTTAAATAATTTACCTAGTCATCAGGTAAAAACACATATTCTGCATTAACTTTAAAGGAGTACACAACAGTGAGCATCTTAATGAGAAACCTAACCTTTTACTCAGCCTCATTTTCTTGAGCAATTCATTTTAATCAAATATTATAGCCAGCTCGGGTGGAATTTTCTCACTGGGGCTAATGTATTCAGTCTACACCTATGCTGCATACTAAAGACCTCACTCAGGATGCACAGATGACAAGGCATCAAAATACTCAGCCACAGCTCTGAGGATGACATAATTTTAATTAAAATAGTTAAATTTGAAGAATCTTTGACATTTGGAAGATTGATGGTAATAGATTACAAATAAGAAAAGAATTTTTTTTATTGTGTGACTTATTAGTTGAGCAGCATTTTTTTTTAAATTTTTTGGTCATACCTGGCAATGCTCAAGGGCTACTCCTGGCTCTTCTCTCAGGAATCACTCCTGTTGAAGCTCAGGGAACCATATGGGATGCTGAGGATCAAACCCAGGTTGGCCGAAGGCAAGGAAAATGCCCTACCTACTGTGCTGTCGCTCCAGCCCCACATTTTACATTAGAAAATAAACCATTAACAAATGAGGAGCACCTGTAATTTACATTTACAGCTTACATGCTAAGTTCTTACAAAACTAAACCAAACTTTACTTCATCATTTAAAGAGAAATATTTTAGAATCTTTATGAATGTAATAAATCACTGTATCACTGTCTTCCCGTTCATCATCGATTTTCTAGAGCGGGCACCAGTAGCATATCCATATGTCCTGTCTCATGCAAGTAAAGCCCAAGAGCATCTGCTTTAATGTGAACTAATTCTTGTGTTATAAGTAAAATTCATGAGAAATTACCCAGTGTTTTGATATTGATATTTTATCATCAGCTTTATTGAGTTGATATAATATGAGACAGTATCATTGATAAGAACAACAGAATAATATGAAAACATTCTATACTATTCTTTGGGAATCGTCTACATATTACTTTATGTTATTTCACAAAGGATATGAATGATTCTACAGAAGCTTGGGGCCAGAGCGATAGCCCAGCAGGTTGGGCGTTTGCCTTGCACGTGGCCAACCCAGGTTCAATCTCCAGCATCCCATATGGTCCCCTGAGCATCGCCAGGAGTAATTCCTGAAGCAAAGAGCCAGGACTAACCCCTGAGCATCACCGGGTGTGACCCAAAAAGAAAAAAAAAAGAAGCTCAGTACATATTTTATGTAGAATAGATACATTCACTTATTGTATGTAAAAGGCACCTTTATTGCATGGGGTAGAAGAGAATTTGTAATAAGTACTGTGGAGATAAACTAGGTCCTCAGCCATCTGAGGAATGTATCACTGATCTATATGCCTGGACACCCTTAAAAGAATTATAGTTGCTTGTTCTGCTTAATTATATGTATGTATATTTAGTCAAATTGCCATTTTAATTTCTTTTTACTATTTGTTTTTAAAAGAGTTCATGTTTTCTTTTAATTTTTATCCAAAGTGAATAATATTTATGAATTCATATTCAGATCTAAGGTCACTACTCTTAAATACTTTTAAGAAAAAACTGAGTTTATGTAAGCTTGCATTAATTTGCTTTAATTTTTTACCTGGAGGAATCGGTAAGAGCATATCTTGATAATCTTAGAAAGCACATCATGATAATCTTAGAAAGCTACAGGTAAGATATTTTTAATCTTGAACAGAAACATATCACTGGTATCACCTGTATCACTTCCCGTTGTTCATCAACGGGCACTGGTAACATCTCCATACCTATCACATACTAGTGTGCCCAAGTGCATCTGCTCACTCCAGGAACATAAAGAGCCTCAAACATTCCATCAGGTCATGGGAATTAGATCTATAATTGTTACTGGTATTTGGCATATCAAATACGACATAGGTATCTGCCAGGCTCTGCCATGCGGGTGGGTGGGGTACTCTTATAGTTGCCTCTTATCTAGTCCTTTTATTGATGAACTGGGCTTGTGATCAGCTCTTCTGCTGGGTGGAGCTCTGACAAGCTGGGGTGTCCGGATGTGGAAAATGATGGCCCTCATTGTGTGGGGTTTCTCTGGCTTCTGCAAGGTTCTGCTGGGATGGTGGGCCAGGGCTAGAATCCACTATCCCTCCCAAGCATCTTGAGATCAGCTGGGCACAGGGAGAGCTGGTAGCAGCTCTATCCTCTGTATGGGAGTCTCAGAAACATAAGAGTTTATAAATATGCTTTGCATACTGATTTTTACATGCATTAGGTAATTAGTGGATTGGGTGAATATAAACTGTCCAGCATGATTGGGTATTTATTTGATTGTCAGAAATTCTAACCTTTTTCCTTTTATAATATATAATAATCTAATCATTGTAATTACTCTTTTGCAATAATAGAAGCAAGATTATTTATTTTGTAATATGAAAGAAATCACTCAATATACTATTCAATTCAGTTAATTGAAAGCCTAGGAATTAAATAGGGCATTTATGTAATATTCTAATACTGTTTCTTTGCCATTATAGTATATTTGCCCCTTAGTGTTGCAGGTGTGACTGTGGCTGCCCAGCTGCATCAGCAGGTGGCAGACAGGAAACAGGCTTGTCTACACACTCCGGGGCTCTGCCCCAAGGGCCCTGGATAGTTCATGGTCTGAATTTGAAAAAAGACTGGACCCTTGGATTAACACAGTGCCATAGCAGAGCCTGGCAAGCTACCCAATATGTGGTGTATTCGAAATGCCAAAGACAGTAACAATAATGGAACTCCTTCCCAACAACTGGAGTTGTTACTGGTGTATGCTCGAGCAAATTGATGAACAATGGGAACACAAGTGAAGTGTGAAGTGAAGTTTATATGCGTAGAGAAAATTGAGATGATTTTATACCTTTTCTTCAGTTGTGTGATGGTGGTGGAATATGTATTTGGGCCACATATGCGTGGATGTACTCTAGTTCTTTTCTAAGTACTCAATCATGGTGGGGCTCAGGAGATTGTATGTGGTTTTGCTCATGATATAACCCATTTTGAATATATGCAGGGTACACCCTAATTACTGAATTATCTTTCTGTATCTAGACCCTATCTTCTAATTAACACATGAATCACTACACACACACACACACTTTCATATTAAGAAGAAATAAATTATTTCCAAAAAGCTCCTTATAAGGTAAACTTTTTTTTCTGTGAGAATTTACATTCTCACAGGAATAATACATTTCCTCACCTTCATATTGACATATATGATTGGTTTATAAGACTGAAGAATTGCTGTTATATAGAATAACTATTGTAAAGTTCGTTTTGTTATATCATGTAAGCATACTTTTATATTGAGCAAATAATATCTGTGTATTAAGAAAATGAAAAATAACACAAGCAATGCTTTGGAAAATAGTGCTTAAAACTACAGAGAGGTCACAGTGGCATCTGTGAAGAGCAATCATTGCAGGATGTGTACTTATCCGGGCAATAGAGTAATGTGCCTGATTACTAAAACCGAAAAACTGTAGAGCTAGAAGTAAAAAGGTTTACAGTACTCCATGAGTATTAGGAAGAAAAGGGAAATAAATGATAAAAATGTTTTGAACGTTTTTAAATGAATAACAATGTCTACCTTACTATGAGTAAACAATAAAGATTTCAGGATACTGGAAAGATACTTTAGACGGTGACAGACTGGCTTTGCATGTGGCCAACCAAGATTTAATCTCCGCAACCTCATATAGCTCCCCAATAACAGCCAAGAGTGATCCCTGAACAAAGAGCCAGAAGTAAACCATGAGCAACAAAAGTATAAACTTACAGTGTGGCTGAGAAAAAACAAACAAATCAAAATTCCATATTGATAGTGTGATAACACTAGAACTTTGGTGGTGACTTTAGGAGGGTATTAAAATACTTAGACTCAGGGGGCAGAGCGATAGCCCAGAAGGTAGGGCATTTGCCTTGCACACGGTCTTCGATGCCAGCCGGCTTCGATCCCTGACATCCCATATGGTCACCCAAGCACTGCCAGGAGTAATTCCTGAGTGCAGAGCCAGGAGAAACCCCTGAACATCGCGGATGTGACCCAAAAAAGCAAAAATAAATAAATAAACAAACAAACAAACAAATACATAAATAAATAAATAAATAAAATAAAATAAAATACATAGAATCAGGGGCTGGAAGATAGTACAGAGGGTGGGTCTTTGCCTTTCACACAGCTGATGATGGCATCCAAAATGGTCCCCTGAGCTCTTCCAGAAGTGATCCCTAAGGACAGATCCAGTAATAAGCCTGAGTACCACCAGGTGTTACATCCAACCAAAACCAAACAAAATCCAATAACATCGAGTCTTAGTTCTGTAAAGGGAGGAGAACATGAGGCAACAAATGGTGTAGGAAAGCAGATAATCTGTTAGATGATGTGGTGTTGGAACACTACATCCATGATTCCCTATCATTAATAGCATTTTAAAACAAGGAGCTCCTGCCCCCAAAAACCCCACAAAAATAGAATTGTGAAAGTTTAACCATGAAAAATATTAAAATTCAATCATAAACAAATAAAATTTCATATTTTATATTTTAAAATGAGTTATAATGTTTTGTTATATTCTTAGATATTTTATAATTAATTAAGTTAATTTTAACATTAAAATAATTTTTCTGATAAAATTTGCTTAATGTCATTATGAATGCAATTTAGTCGATTTTCTTTTCTGAAAACAGAGGGAGCAATAAGAAATTGACTGTTTACTGGAGGTCCAAAAGAATAATGAATATAAGTACATCTAATCCATATTTTATGATGTAACACCTAGAGGACTGCTTTCATTTGATCAGTGAAGTCCAACATAGCTCAGAATTATGGAAGTAATATGAGTATTATTTTATTTGCTGTGGTTTCTTTTTTGAAGTTATTATTGCTATTGTTTGATTTATTTTATTATTTTTTAATCTAATTAAGAAAAACTTTCTTCCCAAGATAAAATGGGTGTCTCACAGTTCACAGGTTCAATAAGAGCACATAGGGTGACCATACCCAGTGCTCAATCGGAACTGTCTTTAAACTTTTGATAGATGAAAATAACTGAAAGAATTATTCCCCTGTTTATGATCCTTAAATATTGATCTATCCAATCTTGAGCTAAGTTCTAAATGAAATGAAAATGTAGGCCTAAAAGAGAATGCATAGGTGTTTTTCTTTGTAATTTTAGGCAGTTCAGACACATATTTTTTCATTACAAAAATTTTAAATTGTTCAGATATGAATTTTCTTGCGTGATACAAAGACCACAATTTTTATTTTATTGATCTATAGGTTTTAACTCTGAAATATATATGTATATATTAAATATATGTATCACTTATCATTTATCACTTATCTTCCCGTTATTCATCAATTTGTTCTAGCAGGCATCAGTAATGTCTCCATTTGGCCCCTGTCGCATGCAATTGTGTAGCCCAATGGCATCTGCTCACTCCAGGAACACAAAGAGCCTCAAACCATTTGCTCAGGGTTTTGGTGAAGATGTCTGACCATCTCATAGGTGGACGGCCACACATTCTTTTGACTTCTCATGGAATCCAGTAGGTAACAGTTCTAGTCCAGCAGTCATCCATAAATCACATTGCATGTCCTGCCCATCTGATATTCATCATCTTGGCAAATGAGACAGCATCCTTAATTCTTGATCATCGACGGACAGCAGAATTCCAGATTCCTTCCTCACTTGATACTCAAAGCATGACACTTTCAATTCCTCTTTGGGCTACCCGAATAGCCTTCTCAAACCTTTCTCTCAAAACAGAGAAAATAGCCTTCTCTATTTTTGAAGGGCCCAGGTCTCTGAGGCATATGTTAGTGCAGGAAGAATGGTGGATTTGAAAATTTGGGCCCAGAGCCAGAGGTTCTTTATCTTCTTTACCACTTCCTCGATGTTCTTCAAGGCATTCCAAGCTGCTCTCTTCCTCCTGCATAGTTCAGGTGCTAGGTTGTTCGTCATGTTGAGTTCTCAACATAGGTGCATATAACTGCTGCAATCAGATATGTTCATTCTGTTGAGAGCAAATGGAGCATCAGGAACTAGTCCATCTCGTGAACGCTGTCTTCTTGAAATTCAGCTGTAGTCTGACCTTTCCACACTCACGATTGAAGTCAGTATTTGTGCCACTTGGCTGATATTTGGTGTTTTTTTTTATTTTATTCTTTTTATTTTCCTATATTTTCATTTATTTTTTATTATTTTATTACAGCACATTTAGCTATACAATTACAAGAAGCTCATGTTTGTGTTTTGGTTCTACAGAGTTCCAACACCCTTTCCTCCACCCATGCCCATCTCCCATCACCAAAGTCCCCTCCTCCCTCCCCCATCCCCCAGCCTGCCTCCACGGGGGCTCTGTATCTCCCTTTCTCTCTTTCTCTCTCTCCTTCTCACTTCCCTTTTTCACACATCGTGGATTGTAGTATATTCTAGGACATGATTGGTTCCATAGTTTGATGTAACATGGGGCCGCAAGCAGCCGCACAGCTGGGGAGCCTCATAGTCAGCTGAGCTAGGGGACAGCCAGATGCCAGCTCTCCCCATTGTGTCTGAGTCTCTGCATGCGATGGCTGGTTGCCCTGGGGCAGTTCTTAGGGAGGGCCACTGGGCTTCCAGGACAAGACAGAGAAGGAAAGGGGTGGCCCAGCTCCATTTGACCAATGCCCAGTAACTACTGTCTCTGAGAGCCACCTACTTGGGCTTGAATTTGGCTACTCTGTTCATCTGGTCTTGAGATAAGTGACTCTCCTGGGTGGACTCTGATGTGTTGTGGTGTCCAGACAGTGAAAATGGCGGCTTTTGTGTTGGGCAAGTTTCATCCTACTGCTTCCGAGGCTGCACAGAGGTGAAGGGCCCACTCCCAAAACCCATCTTTCCTCCTGGGAGTCTCATGGTTGCAGAACTAGGGGAGAGCCAGATGCCAGCTCTCCCGTTGTTTCTCTGATCACTTGATCACTTGATCACTTGACATCCAATTATTCGTTGTTTTGCTCAATCGGGCACCAGTAACGTTTCCATTTGACCCTATCATGTGCCAGTGTAGCCCAATGGCATCTGCTAGCTTCAGGAATATGAAGAGCCTCAAACCGTTCTTTAGGGTCTTGATGAAGAAGTCTGACCATCTTGTAGGTGGGCGGCCACATGATCTTTTGAAGTCCTTTTTTTAGACACACATAAAAAAGTCTAATATTGATATGTCAATATAATATTGATATTTGATGTTTTTAGAATGATGTCATCAGTGAAGTGGAGGTGATATAGCTGCCCACCCTCTAGCTTTACTCACATTCCTTCCCATTCCAGTCATAGCATGATGTTCTCGAGGGTGGCACTGAAGAGTTTCAGTGAAATGGTATCTCCCTTTCGAACCCCTCTCTTTATGTTGATGATCACTTCCTTGTAGAATGGGTGAGATCAGGGTAGTAAACCCATAATGCAATTCATGTCGAATCTTGATGTACTGAGTTTGAACGCCCTGTTTAGTTGTTTAGCTGTTTAGTTGTTTAGCTGTTTGCTGATGACTGCTTCAGTTTCAACAGAATCAAAGGCTTTCTTTAAATCAATGAATGTTAGACAGAGTGACATCCTGAACACTTGTGAAACCTCGATAAGCTTGGTCACCATGTGGATATGGTCTATCATGCTGAATCCTTTTCAGAACCTGGATTGCTTGCATTGTTGTCCTTCATTTAGTGTTCTGCTGATTCTATTCAGGATGACTCAAGTGAATACCTTGTAGATGACAGATAACACGCAGATGGGGCAACAGTTGCTGATGTCGTGGATGTCACCCTTCTTGTACAAGAGAACAGTCCTGCTGGTTTTCCATTGGGAGGGCACCTTGCATTCTGATAGGTAGCGTGTGAAGAGCTGAGCCAGTATATTGACAAGGACTGGTGGCAGAGACTTCAGGTGTTTGGGTCTCACATTGTCTTGACTGGGTGCTGTACACTTTTTTATTGAAGAAATGGCATGTTGGATTTTGAATGGGAGAACATTGTGAACAACATATCCATCCTGTGGAATTTGGTATGTGGGCAGGTAGATGTGTCTATTGAAGAGATTCGAGTAGAAGTACTGGATAATTTTTTCTATTGCCTTTCTGGAAGATGTGATAGATCCACCAGGACATCAGAGGGCAATCATCTTGGTCTTATAGTTGGCAAAGCATAGGTGGCCTTTGAAAATACTTTTTTTGATCTGCCGCATCAACTAATACTACTGCTCTTCTCTCTTTGAGTTTTTCTTTTTTGCTTCTCTGCACTGCTTTGCAAGCTCAGACATTAGCTTGTGATTTACTGAGGCTTGAGCCAAACCATGTTGGCAAATAAGCTTGATAGTTTCTGAAGACAGGTGTCTGTTTGTGGCTTTCTCACTCTCTGTGTTCCTTGCACAATCATGGAGTTGCTGAACCAGTCGATCATATTCCTCATCAATGTTGCTAGTGAAGGAATCTCCCCATGTTGCCACAATAGTGCCAAAGAGCTCCCAGTTGGTGGTCATTCTGGGACTTCTCTTCCTAAACTTGCAGCCCTTTCTCACCACTCCATGAAGTAGAATTTTGCATGAAGGAGATGGTGGTCTGATCCCGTCTTGAATTTTAGGACAACTTGCGATACCAGTCAGGCAAAACCGTCAATTGAATATGATGTGGTCAATTTCATTGTGGAACTGTCCACCAGGAGGGTTCCCATGTCCAACATTTAGATTTGGCCTTCTGGAACTGTGAGTTACCATGAATGGTCTTAGTGGACATAACTGAACTCAGAAAGTCTCTCACCCTGTTCATTCCATTCTAGGCCATGAATCCAGATGTGTAATTTTCTGGAAACCTTCTCGGACCTATCCTAGTATTAAAATCACCAACAATGACCTTGTTGAAGGTGTGGTCTTCTTTTATAACTTCCTCAGCTCCATGTAGAATTTTTCCAATTTCTTCTTCATCGTAGTTGGATGTTGGTGCATATACAAAGAAGATAGAAACTACTGGCAATGAGTCACATTTATTCAAGTTTAAGTGTCAGATAAGGGTTGTTAGACATTCAAATGAATCAATGCTCATGGCTAAGTTTGTATTGACGAGGACACCAACTCCATCAAATCCTCTGTTGTCGTATGTTCCAGGGGAAGTTCTTCTCCAGTGTCTAAAATGGTGTGATATAATTGACACCTTCTTGTCTCATTCAGTACAATGATGTTGTATTTGCTCTTCTGTGCTTGCACCATCAGGTCTTCACTGGATGCTTCAGATGCCAGTGTACTACGTGCATTGAAAGTACAGACAGTCATTTTAGTCCTTCATTTTGGTAGCCTAGCTCAGCCCCTGAGATTTTATTAGCCTGCCCTTGCTCATCTTTTTGCAGCTGCCATATTGTGGACTTTTTCAGGGTCATGGGGAATGAGGTCCTTTAGTTGCTTACTGTTTTTTGGCAGACCAAATATATCACAGGTAGCTTGCCAGGCTGTTCGGCGCAATATTCTTTCAAACATGATAATATGCCTAAAAGTAGGGGGAGGGTCGGAGTCAGAAGGGATTGGGGGGCTGGAAGGTTCTGATGTTGTAGACGTCACCATAAGTGCTGCCTGTTCCAATGTGCTGGATCAGTTCTCCAGCCGTCCTAAGATGGGCTCTGGGATGCACCAGAAGGCTCACAAAGGTTCCCCAGAAACCAGATTTCCAAACATAAACATGTGGTTCTCCCCCTTGTCCTCTCTGGGCAGCATCCTCAGGTGGGGTGGATGGTGGACTGGTGGGCTTTCATGCAGCCAACCTGAGTTTTATCCCTATGTGTGTGTGTGTGTGTGCACGTGCACATATGTTTGTGTGTGATTTTTTTTCATCAAGTTTTTAATCAAATAGCCATAACTATATACTCCTACCTCATGTCAGAACTGAGATGTACTATCTGGGGTTAAGAAACCGCCTATAAGAGAGTCTTATGTGTGATGTGGCAGGGCATGTGGGAATAGCCACAACTATTCTTTTCACTTTAATTAGACAAGAAAATATTACCAACAAACAATTTGGTAACTATATAAGCCCGAACTTGCTATAAGTAGTCAAGGAACACTAATCAGTACTATATAGTATCCCATACATATTTTTCATTCTCATATTTAAAAAATAAAAATGTTTCTGTTATTTTTAATATATGAATAGCATGTATATGTGTAAATTGTATGCTCCTCAACTATACATGTTTTCACTCATATAAGTGCACACTTTTTTTCTGGAAAATTCCTGAATATGAATTGGTGTTTCATGACCCTAATACTATGCATAAAAGATTTCCAAAACATGCCCTACAGCCAGTGCAGTTTAGATTGCTTCCCAAATTACCAGTTTCACTGCTGATAAAACTCCCTTTTCCTATCCAGCTCTTCCTGTTACTTTTTTTTTAATTTTCTTTTAAAGTTTTTTATTATACCACTGTGAGATATACAATTACAAAGATATATAATTAAAAAGTTCATATTTGGGTTTTTGGTCATACAGTGTTCCAGCACCCATCCCTCAACCAGTGCCCATCTCCCACCACCAACTACCCGGTTCCCTCCCCCTCCCCCAGCCCACCTCCATGACAGGTTCTTTATTTCTTTTCCCTTTCTCTCTCTTTCTCTTTTCCTTCCCCTCCAGACTATGGATTACAGAACATACATTAAAGGGTTGTCATGTGAATCTTTTTGCCTGTATTTAATGCTCAGTCCTAGGTTGGTATTAGTACCCTCGACAATTGTTAGCACACTGTTCCATTTTCTGTCTTACCTAGCCTCTGACTCCCACATGTTTGTGATAATTTCCACCTTTGACAAGACCTCCTGATACAAGGTCATGTTTCACTTGACCTTGGATATTGGTATTATAATATGTACATATAGATTTATGTCATGCAAATAAATGCAGTCATTCTGTATCTGTCTCTCTCCTTCTGGCTAATTTCACTCAACATAATCTGCTCCATGTCCATCCATTTCTAGGCAAATTTCATAACTTTATTTTTCTAACAGCTGCATAGTATTCCATTGTGTAGATGTACCAAAGCTTCTTTATCCAGTCATCGATTTTAGGGCACTCTGGTTGTTTCCAGATTCTGGCTATTGTAAATAATGCTGCTTTGAACATAACAGTAGGGATGGTGTTTCTGCTGAGTATTTTTGGCTTCCCAGAGTAGATTCCCAGGAGTGGTATGGCTGGGTCAAATGGGAGTTCAATTTCTAGTCTTTGGAGGAATGTCCATAATGTTTTCCAGAAAGGCTGTACCAGCCGGCATTCCCACCAACAGTGGATGATCATTTAATATTTGAGAAAGGTGCAAAGAGTCCAAAATGGAGTATGGAAAGCCTCTTCAACAAGTGGTGTTGGGAAAACTGTGTAGCGACAAGTAAAAAATGAATTTGGACCTTTGTCTAAAACCATGCACAAAAATCAGATTAAAATGGATTAAAGATCTCAATATCAGACTTGAATCCATAAAGTACATTGAAGAAAATATAGGAAAAACCCTCCACGACATTGAAGCTAAAGGCATCTTCAAAGGTGAAACATCACTAACAAAGCAACTAGAAGAAAAGATAAACATATGGGACTAAATGAGACTAAAAAGCTTCTGCACCTCAAAAGAAACAGTGACTAAGATACAAAAGCAGTCCACAGAATGGGAAAGAATATTCACCCAATACCCATCTGATAAGGGGTTAATATCCAGGATATATCAGGCAATGGTAGAACTTTACAAGAAGAAAACAAACAACCCCATCAAAAATGGGGAGAAGAAATGAACAGAAACTTCAGCAAGGAAGAAATTCGAATGGCCAAAAAAACATATGAAAATGCTCATCATCACTAATCATCAGAGAGATGCAAATCAAAACAACAATGAGATATTATTTTACACCACAGAGACTGACACATTTTCAAAAGAGCAAGAACAAGTGCTGGCATGGATGTGGGGAAAAGGGGACACTCTTCCTGTTACTTTTGTTGAACTGCTCTAATCAGTATTTTTAGTTACATCCCTGAATTTTACATCATACGTTCTCTCTGGTACATTTGCACTGCTGTAGGAGCTAATATCTGTCTGTAGTTCTCAAATACTTTTTGTAAATGGTTGACTTTGTGGGAGGATTTATGAAATTGAGTGGATGTTTCCACTGAAACAAATATTTTCATATAAATTTCTCTTGTTAAGGGCATAGCATGACCTCTTCATTGGAGACTTGATTTTCTTCTCTTTTAAATAGAGAAAATGCAAGTAAAGCTTGCATTCCTTTGTTCACTTTCGTTTCTTCCCAGAAACCTTCCTAACATAACCTTGCTAGTATATCTTTGGTGGTTTATAAAATTACTTGTAGTTTTAAGTTCCTAATAATCCAGAGGGGGTATGAAGTAATTGCATCTTGATAGTCCATTGTCATGCTGAAGCTGGTTAATATTTAAGCCCTGTGAACAATCATAATAAACTTCTGTGTTGTCTGCAAGTTGGCAGAAAAAAGTTGCCAACAGTTTTCTAAAAGGCTTCTGTATTCTGAAAGAAACTAAGACTTCTATAAAAAACTCTTCCCTAAATTTTAAATAATGGAACATTATACATATGACCAAGGGATAACATTCAATGGATATAAAGCACTCAAAAAAAAAAACCCTACAAATAAAGCAAACAACATCCAAAAAATGCAAGACAAAACCCCTGACAGTTCTCCAAAAAGATGTGCAGATGTCAAACAGGCATAGAAAAAGTGTTTATCATCATTGTTTACTATGGAATTGAAATAAAAATGACAATTATTTTTCTCATATCGTGAAAATAATCTTTTTGAGAAGGTCCAGAAACAACCAGTGCTGGCAGAAACGCAGCAACAAAAAAAAACTTTCATACACTGTTTATGGCAATGTAAATTGTTCCAGTTTCTATGGAAAACAGAAAAAGAGACTTTTCAAATATAGAAAAAGACCCTAACTTAGAATCTATCCTATGAACACAAAATCACTCACTTTTATCAATAAATGAACAAATATGGAAGTAAAGAAATCAAATAGCAGATGATCCTATTTGTATATGAATTGTATCTCAGACACCCTGCTTATTCCGAAGAAAAACTTGTCAATGTGGAAAAGCCTACACACAAAACATCTTAAACATATACCACTGAAAGAATTTCTTGTCAACTGAGATCTGTGCTATTAGGAATAGTTCTGAAGTTTAGAAGGGAGAAGTTTTAATAGTGCATGTTTAATGGTGAAAAGATGGGGTAGTGTAGGATCTTGGAAGTTGTGAAACATTAATCTGAACAAATAAATTTTATTCAAGAATAGTCCCCAGCGATAAAAGTAGAAAACAAAAAAACTTAATATAGATACAATACTTTCCTGAATTATTACATTGATCACTTGATCACTTGATCATTTGACATCCCGTTATTCATTGATTTGATCCAGCAGGCGCCAGTAACATTTCCATTTATACCTATTACGTGCCAGTGTAGCCCAATGACATCTGGCTGCTTCAGGAATACAAAGACCCTTAAACTGTTCATTCAGGGTCTTGCCGAAGAAGTCTGACCATCTTGTAGGTGGATGGCCACGTGATCTTTTGAAGTCCTGTGATACCTATTCGGTAACAGTTCTAGTCCAGTGGTCATCTCCAAGTTGCATTATATGTCCAGCCTATCTGATTTTCGATGCCTTGGCAAATGAGATAGCGTCCCAGACTCAGGAATGTTGATGGAAGTCGAAACTCCGGATTCTTTCTCTCACTTGAGTGAGGCATGGTATTCCAAGCATAGCTCTTTTGATTCCCCTTTGGGAGACCCAAATAGCATTCTCATAATGCTTTCGTAGGTTCCAGGTCTCTGAGGCATATGTTAATGCAGGGAGAATGGTGGAGTCAAAGAGGTGTGCCGAGAGTTGGAGATTGTCCTTTTGAGCTATTTCTTCGATGCTCTTGAAGGCATTCCATGCCGCTCTCTTCCTCCTCCACAGCTCAGGTTTTTGGTCATTCAGCATATTGAGTTCTCGACCTAGGTACACATAACTACTGCACTCAGAGATGTTTGTTCTGTTGAGAGTAAATGGGGCCTCTGGAACTAGTTCATTTTTCATGAACATAGTTTTGTTGAGATTCAGCTGTCAACCTATCTTTCCACATTCTTGGTCAAAGTCAACCAGCATTTATGCCTCTTGGCTAATGTTTGGTGTTATTAGAACGATGTCATCAGCGGCGGAGGTAGTGTAGTTGCTGACCGTCTATCTTCACTCCCATCCCATCCCATTCTAACTGTCGCATGATGTTCTCGAGGGTGGTGCTGAGGAGTCTTGGTGAAATGATATCACCCTGTCAAAAGATAAACCCCTCTTATGACAACAATGTTCACTTCCTTGTAGAATGGTGAGATCCTGGTGGTGAATCCATAATACAGCTCATGAAGGATCTTGATATATTGGGTTTGAGTGCTCAATCCTCATTTCTGTTAAATTTTAAGTGCAGGTTTAATTAGTGTGAATTAATGTAAATCTATTTGAATTAAGAAGAGTGAAATTCTTGCCTGCAAAATCCAAATGTTATTCTGAAATGGACTAGTATTAGTTTCCATAGCAATGGTATGTATCATTCTCTATCTTGATATAATTACAAAACAGAATAATGGTTTATTTTCTGATTCACATTCATTGAACTGATTATAAGTGTGATTTGTAAGAAATATATTCTCTTTATCTACTGTTAACAATTTTCCCCAGTATCACCACTATTTATCATGTTAAATTTATATTAAAGTTCAATCTGTGAAGTTTCAATGCTTTTTAAGTTGTAATTATTTCTAACTTTAATTTTGTCCTTTATCTAAATATTTAACTCTCATTTTTTTTCTTTTTTGACTCATCTAGAAATACTAAGGGTTACTCCTGATGCCAGGAAATTGGCACTCAGGATTTACTCCTGGCAGTGGTTTGGGGACCACATGGGACACTGCAGGGGATTGAACTGGGGTTGTCTGTAAGAAAGGCAAATGCCCTACCTGATGTATTATCACTCTGGTCCGACTCACAAATGCTCTGTCTTATTTCTTATTGAAGTATTTTTAAAGATTGATAAACTAATACTAAAGAAAAAAATTTCCTCATGGTCACTTTTGCACATTATACTTTATCACAAAAAGACTAGTTCATAATTACAATTGTTGTTAATTATAATTATCCCTTTGATATTTACAATAAAGTATTTATTTATAAGATCTAATTATTTGTGCATAGTTTGTTTATTATTTTATTCATTTTTCTTAGATATTGTTTATTTCAATTTACATTCTATATTCACTGTTTCTCGGGATTAACAAGTTTCCTTATACATTTCAAATTTTTGTTTCATTGATTTTTTCCTACAACATTTATATGACAGATGCCAAAATAAACAATAGATTTGGAAGTGCCGACATCAGAAATCTGTGCTTAACAGAGAGACCAAGTGCCACTCAGCAAAGGAGCCACAGCAAATAGTTGATTGGCACACCAAACAAAAATTGCAATTACATTCATAGGCCCCTAGTGAGAGTATAGTATGTCGTTCAAAGTTACAAAGCACACTTTGTTTTGAAAAGGGCAGAGTATGGCACACACAGCGGAAACACAATCCGTACTTTTATTTTCATAGCAGCACTATTCACAATAGCCAGAATCTGGAAACAACCAGTATGCCCAAGAACTGATGACTGGATAAAGAAATGGTGGTACATCTACACAATGGAATACTATGCAGCTGTCAGGAAAAATGAAGTTATGAAATTTGCCTATAAATGCATCGACATGGAAAGAATCATGTTGAGTGAAATTAGTCAGAAGGAAAGAGAGAGACATAGAATGACTGCATTTATTTGCATGACATAAATATACCAGGTGATCTTACCAAAAGTGGAAATTACCACAAGCGCGTGGGAGTCAGAGGTTAAGTAAGATAGAGAAGGGAACAGGGAACATGTGTGAATAAATGTCAAAAGATCTGATACCAACATAGAACTGAGCATTAAATTCAGACAAAAAATGCAAATGATGGCTTCTAAGTGTATGTAGTGCAACCCACAATGTGTAGGAGAAGGAAGAGAGAGAGGGAGAGAGGAGATAAAGAACCTGCCATTTAGGCAGGACGTGGGAGGGGGGGAGGGAATTGGGGACATGGGTGGTGGGTGATGGGCACTGGTGGAGGGCGGGGTGCTGGAACACTGTGTGACGCAAACCTCCAAAAGTGAGCAACGTTGTAATTGTATATCTCACGGTGGTATAATAAAATGTTAAAAAAAAAAAGAAAAGGGTAGAGTAGGGTTCTTTTTTTTTTTTTTCTTTTTTTGGCCACACCCGGCAATGCTCAGGGCTTACTCCTGGCTCTGCACTCAGGAATTACTCCTGGCGGTGCTCTGGGGACCATATGGGATGCTGGGGATCGAACCCGGGCCAGCACAGGCCGGCCGCATGCAAGGCAAACGCCCTACCCGCTGGGCTATCGCTCCGGCCCTGAGTAGGGTTCTTAAACTTAATCTCTGCTCAGGAATTACTCCTGGTCAGGTTGGGGGACATTCAGGTGTAGGTTCTAGATATAGAACCTCAGTGTATGCAAGGCATACACTAATTTTTTTAAAGACCATTTTGTTTCATTTTAATTCTTTATTGAGAGACTGTGATTTACAATAATGTTAATGATGTCTTGATGCATATGTCATTTCAAGCTCACATCAGCAGCATACTACCAGTTAAGACTACCAAGGTCCTAAAGGACCCTTCCTTTCATTAGTCCCCCAAATAAGTTATGTGGTAAAATTCTTCAGTTCTGTTTGTTGTACATTGTTTGCAGGGTTTGTTTCAGTTCTAATAAAATGGTCTATAGCTGGTCATTATCTGTTTACGCATATTTCCTTATGGGATCACAAACACTATTTCAAAATATACAGACTTTGTGAAATTTGAGGGGAGAAAAGGCACTAAAAGAAAATAAAACAATCTATTTTTAAATTATTATGTAATATCATTATTCCATTCTTTTCTCATTAAATTAAATTAGCTTTCAAAATATTACAAAATTTTGTCAGGTTCTTTTATGAGAAGAGTCTAACTTTATCATATTTTGAATTGTTTTATAACTATAAAAAGTGTTAGAAACACTAACTTATCCTTCTCTTATTTCACTACTTCAACTCAACATTATTTCACACTCTTTGAATGGTCTTATCTTATTCTATTTTTCTTTTCACCATATAGGACATGCCAGTTATGAGGGCATGCTCAGCGGTGGGGTATGTTAGGGAACTTGGGAATGGTGGAAGGAAGTTAGCCCTTGTCGTGGGTTCGATGGTGCATTACATTTGTCTAAAAAACTCAACTATGAATAACTTTGTAAATCATGGTGCTTTAATAAAAATATTTAAATCAATGAAACAGTCTTATAAAATATAACTTTCAGACAAGATTTAATTAGACATAGACTTTTCTAGAAAACATTCTTTTGCAAAGGTTTATACATGCCACAGATTAACCCTGCTTTGTATTTTTGACGAGCTACTTGGAGACATTACAGATTAAAGAATTGAGGATAAAAAAGGTTTGAATTTCTCCAGCATATTCTTTCCCTATTATATGACTATAAAATGGAATATTTTAAAAAGTTAGTAATTTAGAAGTTTCATTTTGATGTGACTGATATTAATACCTTTGAGGTGTAATAGAGACTCTCAAGAATGTTTATTATACCCCAGGGCCACTTGTGGCAATAATTGGGATGGCTGTGCTAACTGAACAGTTCAGTGCTTGTACCCAGGAGTGTTATGAACCACCAGGAATATACCTGCAGTACTCAGGAGGTCATGCAGTACTACAGATTACAGTCAGAGCTTCATACAGGCCAGGCATATACTCTAATGCTATGAGTTGTTGCTATGACCCAATGTTCCCAATGTTATTTTCACTATATATTTATATATAAGTATATATAAGTACATATATTTCACTAAATATACACATATGGTGAAATAACATTGTATATATAGTGAAAATATATATAGTGAAATATATAGTGAAAATAATATATATTTGTAAATATAGAGAGAGGAGGAGGAGCCTGAGTAAAAAATTTTACTGCTGTGAATATATACATACACACACACACACACACACACACATATATATATATATATATCACTTGTATCACTGTCTTCCCATTGTTCATTGATTTGCTCAAGCGGGTGCCAGTAATGTCTACATTAGTTGAGGAATGCGATCCATTATTATTACTGTTTTTGGCATATAGAACACACCACATGTAGCTTTCCAGGCTCTTCTGTGGCTCTGGGTTTACCCCAGAAGACGCAGTGTTTTTCTGTCAGACCATCAACCATCCAGGGCCCCTGGGGCAGAGCCCTGGGTGTGGACAAGCCTGTCTCCTGTCTGCCAACTGCCAGTGCAACAGCTATAGAGGGAGGAATATGTGTATGTGTGTGTGTGTGTGTGTGTGTGTATAAATTTTACAGCAGTAAAATTTTTTTATGTCAAACTCCTCCTCCTCTCATCCTATCTTTCTCCACAAAAGTACTAGCAACATAATGACCTAATACAAAGTGAGTGCAATCATAGTATTTTGTATTGAATAGTATCTGAAAGTTCAGAAAAAATTTTCTTTTTGCTTTTCTAGGTCACACCAGGCAATGCTCAGGGAGTACTCCTGTCTCTGCACTCAGGAATTACTCATGGCAGTGCTTGAGGGACCACATGGGATGTCGAGAATTGAACTTAGATAGGATATATGCAAAGAAAACGTCCTGCCTGCTGTACTCCAAACCCCAAAAAACGTGCCTTTGGTTTTTTTGGGTCATAACTGGCAGCGCTCACATTTACTCTTGCATCTTTTCTTAGGGATCAATCCTGCCTGGATTCAGGGACCATGTGTGGTGCACAACAAATAATAATGATGTAACATAAGAATATAAATAATAGTGCTAAAGAGCTAGTACAGTGGGTATATCATTTGCCTTGCATAGTGCCTACCTTAATTCTGTCCTCATCCCTATATGGTTTCCTCAAATCCTGCCAGGCATCACTCCTGAGTAACAAAGTTAGAAATAGTTCTGGTGTCACACAACCCCCAAACATATATAAGTACTAGATTCAATTAACATAGAAATACTTATTTCAGAAAAAATTTCAATGAAATATTTGCTTCTACATAAAAAATCTTTTAAAGATGATAAGCATTACTGTTCCTTTTTAACAATTCACATTCCCTCAGTTCCTCCCTTTACCTTCTTCTCAGATAAATATAGCTCCATTGGTTACATCCACAGGTTTTTTTCTTTTTATATATTTTTTCTACCAAGCTTTTCTATGAATCATTTTGGTGTCCATAATTAAAAAAAGTATAAAGTAATATCTAACCAAGTTATTTAAATCGCTAACCTATAGAATCAACCATAAAATATTATAAATAAATTATTATTTAATTATTTAATGGATTGTTATTTGATTATAAAAATATCAATATCTTATTTTGCAGAGAACGGAATGAGTATAGAATTATGCAAATTGGAACATATTAAAAGAAAATATATATTGCTGTATGATATCAGATATTTTCCACTTGTGGCAAAAAGTTAACTTTCTCTAAATATCCTAATATTTCCTAGTTAAACAATAAATTCAACCTACATATATCTTTAAGTTAACATTCACTAAAATTTTTAGAACTATGTTGTTTTAATTTAATTTGTTAATAATAAATAATACCAATTTATATATCATATAAAATAGATTCTGGCCTGGGTGCACATGTACAAAGAAGCATGTGAAATCCCCAGCACAATATTGGTACCCTCTCAAGCAGTGCTGGACTTGACCATAGAAGTCCCTGATCAGTAAAGACATGGAAGTCGCCAGCACCACTGGACCTAAAAACATCATATTATGAGACCACATCATTGGTCCCCTGACCTGGTTTGCTGAATAGTCTCTACCTTATATGCACCCATATGCAAGGTTTAAGAGTTACCCTTATGAATGAAACAGGTCTTAGTATCCAGATGTTTTCTCTCTAAAATAATTTTAATGAATGGCCACAGCAATACTGTTTTGATGTACATTCTTTTATAGTTCTCTAAGTATTGTAAATTATTAGTAGTTATGAACTGATACAATATTCATAAGGTATGCTTGCCTTAACAATAATAAGTTGAAAGAAATTCATTTAACTGGCTATAAAATGCTTAATTTTTTCTCCACCTACATGATAATAACCTGCTATTATTTTATAAGCATTTAAATAATATTTAGCTCTATAGAGAATTACATTGCTTATAATTTTGTGAGGAAAATTAAAGCATTTTTTCCATTTGTATAGTGCTGACTCAAGCAGCATTTAAGTCAGACTATGCTGGGATAATTTAAGGGTACAGATAAATTTATTGAGAAAAATCAATACGAAAATGGAACGATATGCTATTATTTTCCCCAAAGCATAAAGAAAACAATGCTTTAAAATATAACAAGAAGATTAGAACAAATCAATCTTTATATTTATTCCCACAACTAAATTGTGGGCTTAATACTAGTTTCAAAGCAGTTTATATCTGGAAGATTAAACAATTTTCATGCACAGCATTAGAACTTTTAAAGTAATAGAATTAAAAAAATAAAGTACAAATATGTATAATTAATTGCATTTGTTTTCCAAGAAATAGTTCCCTATTTCCAGGAAATATATTTATAAGAAGTAAAATCTCTAAACTCTAGATCAAATGCATTGAAAATCTCTAAAGCTATCATCACTCAGGATCATAAAGTGAAAATTGAGGTTAATACAATTAAACACATTGCTTTAGTTCAATCACTAGCATTTGAGGAAGCCATTAGTCAACCAATATAAAGATTGTTGGTTATTCTCCAATGCTAAATGAATCTCTCATTTGAATTTAAGAAATCAAAAATAGAAACATTGAGTCATTTCTTGTGTTACCTTGATGATTAAGTAATTTAATGTTTTCAAATATCTAATCCAGTTCCTGATGAGATTTATTTAAACCAAAGATACATTTAAAAACAAAAAGACTAAATTACTAATGGCATTAGTTGGTTTTCCTAAGAGTAAAATATAAAAGTAATCCACATCACAAAATTTGGGACGTCTTTTAAGATTTCTCATAATATGAACATACATAGTTATTGATTCACTTACATGACCCACAGTGAAAGAAGAAGCAGAACAACAAAAAAAGCAGAGGGATTAATTAAAGGACCATTCTTAATACTGCAGCGAAAACAAAAAAGTGGCTGGAGGAATCACAAATTATATCTGGCCTTGTTGTTGCTTTTTATCTTAGATCTGAAGCATATATGATAAAAAGAATTTGTAGTATTTGCTCTTCTTGGTCATTGATATTCAATTGTTTCAAGAATTGTAAGAGATAATTGTAAGAGACCAGGACATAAGATCATACTGGAAAAGTCAAATCACTTTAAATAATGACTCGACTCATATGCATGAGCCACTGCACCAACTTAAGTTCCAAAATATGTTCATGCACATACAGGCCATCTCTACTCTACTTTCTGATGTTAGATTTGTTAGAAATAGGATGCCTACAAGTAACAATACTACGAATTCCAAATGAAGGTGAGAATCACTGCAACTCTCACCAGTTATGAGAGATAAGAGATGGAATATAGATGGAACACAGATGCAAATAAAGAAATCATAGGACTCCAGATGCTCCTGCTACTAAAAAGGCAGATAAAGGTTCTACCATCTGTAGCTCACAGTTGCCAAGTACATCTTGTATATGGTCATTGCTATCCGCTAAACTGAGAATCCATATAAAGAAATCATCAAAATGACTGCATAGCAGACGTATTTCTGATACCAATAGGCCAGTTTAACTACAGCTATCTTCAAGCTGCCAATTCCTTTAGTAAAACTGTTATACTGGGCATTAAGCACCAGTTAATTAATTTAAGCTACTTTTTATAATGTTTATTTATCTAAAATTTTTGATTATAAGTATTAAATTTGAGACCCTAGACAAACTGATAATGATAGAGGCTTTATGTATGTAAGTGTTGAGTCAAATAACAAAAAATATAAAAAATGGGTCAAACTAAACTCACTGATTATATCCAAGCATTAGAGTTTTTTTTTATAATCCGGTAATAACAACAATAAATATTCAAAATTTTAATACACATTGGTGTTCTTAGAAGTTACTTTTAATGTCAAAAAGTGTAGAAAAAATGTAACATATTCTTATCATCTTTCTTAGGTTCTTTCTAGATACTAGTATTTTTTCACCCACTGCCCACTACTGAGACTTGCCTTCTTTACCAGTCTTTACCTCATCTATTAAGAATTTTTGGACATTTTTTTAAAGAATATTTGGATGCAGATATAACTCCATTATTCTATTTAATGCAGCAGCAGATACCATAGACTCCTTAACTGTTCTATTACAATTCTGTCAAGCATCTGCCTTCAACTCTTTCTTATTCTATTTTATGCACATTTAAGATCTCAACTGACAAATGTGAACTGTGTACTTAATGTTAAGATTATATGGTCCCCCTAAGTTTAAGTAGGTATGAGAAGGTTGATGTACAATGTGCAATGAAAACAAACCTTTGACGCTGATAACATAAAAAGGTTATCAAATGGAGGAGGTGACAGAATAGAAGGGACTATGCCTAAAGGCAGAAGCAGTGAAACAGTAGTAAACCATGG
This sequence comes from Cryptotis parvus, assembly GCA_021461705.1. Lineage (NCBI taxonomy): Eukaryota > Metazoa > Chordata > Mammalia > Eulipotyphla > Soricidae > Cryptotis > Cryptotis parvus. Next base: position 38,978 of record JAJIBD010015228.1, read on the forward strand.
TACCTCAATAATTTTTTAAAAACCCTAATAATAGTAAAGGGTGATCAATAATATAATGATGATTATGGTGGTAGGGATGTGTCTCAGGAGTAAGTTTATAACCAGCATGTCAAAAACATGGTTTTAATGAACCTTAATTCTCTATAAAATTGTTATTACACATACATACATTAATCCAATTTTTATTTCTACCACCTGTATCATGACTCAATGTAGTAGTCATGTGACCATTGAGTCCATAGAATCACTGAGTGTACCAAGGCTTTGTGTCTATGTCAGCTCAGGCACAATGACTTATCTCACCTTGACAGGAAACACCTTTATTAAAAGTCTTGTCAGTAACTCTGTTCTCAATTATCCAGTTTTATTTATTTATTTATTTGCTTTTAGTTCACACCTGGCGATGTTTAGGGATTATTCCTATCTCTGCACAGAGGAATTAATCCTGCTATTGCTCAGGGGACCATATGGGTTCGAGGTATCAAACCCAGGTTGGCCGCGTGCAAGGCAAACACCCTATATGCTATACTATTGCTTTGGACCCCCAGTTTGATTTTTTAATCTGGTGCCTACTCTGTAATTTCAAGTGTTGATATATTCTGCCTATTTTACCATTTACCCAGAACAGTAGTACAGCAGGGAGGGTAGTCACCTTGAAAATGGCCCACTGGGTTCAATCATGGGTATCACATATGGCTCCTCAAGACTGCTAAAGTGATCTCTGTAGTCAGGAGTAACTTCTGAGCACTTCCAGATGTGGTCCCAAAACGATCAAAAGACAAAGAAGGACAAAATCGATAATGGGAATGTATAATAAAGCCAAAGTTATGTGAGTCCAAATATTCTGATCTTGAATCACCAACAAGGTAATTTACTAACAACCTAATTCTCTATGAATGGAGCTTTTTTTTTCACAAGAAAGCATCAGGAATTCTCTACAAAGTCAATCTCCAGGGTTCCTTAGTATGCAAGCATGTAGGTGATGCTTGTTTGATTTCACTCTCTACAGGGGAATAAAAAAAGAATGAAATGTAGAAATAGGCTTTATAGTCAGCATAGACTAACATAAAAGGTCAGAAGGGTAATGAGAAGTATCAAATTAACTTGAAAGCATAGGAGAAAATGTCTGTGTAGAAATATAATCATCTGCCTTATCAAGAGGTATCTCTGGTAGTAATTTGAAAGCAGCTGTAATTTTAGTTAAATGTATCATCAGGAAATCACAACCTCCAGTGACCATTGCTACTTTGTAGAGTCAGACTAGTTCTCTCAGAGGAGAGGAAGTGTGTCAGTCAGGAAAAAGTACCATGGTGACCACTTAGATTTTAATTTAACCTCTTTTAAGATTCTCAGGAAGTTTAAACCTCTCATCTCTGTCATTACAATAAATTTCTATGCCATTGCTGGAGGGCAAAATCGTTTGGAGGAGAGCTCTGAAGTACACACAAAGGACAGAATTACCTGGGCTCCAGTTCTATTTTCCTGATGTGTGTATTCTTTTCAAGGATATTATAGAAGTGATAGTTCAAATCCCTCTAGCAGAATCTACTGGAATCATCTTGGGGCAGGCTGACTCAGGTAGCCTTATGAATATTCATAGCAGCACAAGGCCCATTATGTTTCATTGTGCTCTGCAAAATACAGCTGCTTTGCTCCCAGCCCACCAGGAGAGCAGAGGATACTTGTTTTAAGTGGTCCCCAAGGTCAAATGGAGCTAGCAATTTCATAGTTAGAAAATTATCCATCTTGCCATACATGTTAAAAGCAGTCTTCTTAAATCATTCAGAGATCTATAAACCTTTATCTTTCTCTGCTACTAGAAGTACATTATTTGAAGTCTGAAGAAAACAACAACAAACTCTGCTAAGAAATTGGTCTTCTTCAGATCATCTCTTTTTCCGTAACTTACATTTATTGGGATGAATATTAAGCGATGCTATGTTTAGTGATTTTAAATTTGAAATGACGTAATCTGTTAGGAACATATTGTTATCAGTGCAATTGAATCTGGTATCAGGGAGCACTACTAGTAAAGGAATACTACCAGATGTGACCCAAACTGCACCTTCAAAAGCATATAGTCAACCATAGTTATCGTTTGAAAGAAAAAGGATTAACAAATAAAAAGGTGAGCACAGGCTACATGAAAATATGAGTAGAAAAATATCAATTACAGAGTTGCTACCTAAAATTTAATCTCAGTGTTAAGTATATGAACAATCTGTATCTTACTGGGGGAAGGGCTAGTTGTAAAGATTCACGTTTCTAATGTAACCAATATTAGTTTTAGAATTGGAGAAAGACAATGTTATCTTTCCAAAGGACGTAACAGAAATGACAAATAAAAAGTAAAGCAGATGAGTTGCAGTGGGGGAAGGGGGTGTTTGGATACTGGTGGTGGGCAATTGGCACTCTGTTGATAATTGTATTTTAAATCATGTTTACCACTGAAAGTTATAGTCATTATTATTTACTCTTATAATAACATTGCATGTGTGAAAGACTATCACTATTTCAAATAACAATGCTTCAATAATAACGGGGAAAAGATTTAAATACAGATGACATGCAAAAAACTGCTCCTTGGGTTTTCTTTAAGTAAAAATACTAAGGAAAACACTAAGACAGTAATTACCACTAAAAGTTACCACTATGTGCCTACTTAAATGGCCAAAATATGTAACAACTATGAAATGAAAGGATCCAGAGGAAATGGAATAGATGTCACAGTTAATGGGAAAGTAAGTTATTATGGATACTATATTTGCAGTTTACTAAAAATCTAATAATGGTAGTATTGTAAAAGCTGGACACCTGCTTCTTGCTTTTACTCAAATGAATGAAAATTTCCTGCCCACACAAAATCCAGTAAAGAACTGCTCATATAGCTTTATTGATAATTTTATAGATGTGACAATATGGAAGCAATAAAACTAACCTTCAATTGGTGAATAAGTTGTAAAACATACAATGAAATCTTTATCATTATAAATGAGGGTTAAACCATTAAATAAGTGGAATAGACTTTTCCTAAGTAAAAAGAGATTAATTTAAGATGTGAAAAAACAGGTGGCTGGAGTGACAGAACAGTGGGAAGGACATTTGTTTGCTTGCACGGGACCAATATGGGTTAGATCCCCAGCATCCCATATGGTCCCCTGAGCACCACCATGAGTAATTCCTGAGTGCAGAGCCAGGAGTAATCCCTGAGCATCGCAAGATGTGACCCAGAAAGGAAAAAAAAACAGATGTGAAATAAACATTATGGAGCTGTAAGTAAAATAATACACATTTGTTAAAAGTTATTATAAGAGTAAATAATAATAACTATAACTTTCAGTGGCAAACATGATTTAAAATACATTAATCACTGTCACTGTATCACACTGTCTTCCCGTTCATCATCTATTTGCTTCGGCGGGCACCAGTAACATCTCCTATGTCCTGTCTCATGCAAGTAAAGCCCAAGGGCATCTGCTTGCTCCAGGAACATAAAGAGCCTCAAACCATTCATCAGGTCATTGGAATGAGGTCTATAATTGTTACTGGTATTTGGCATATCAAATACGACATGGGTAAAATACATTAATATCTACTATAATAAACATGCATTGTGGTATGGATCATCAATAGTGTGGGAGGTTGGGTATGCAGAGGAACAAGGTTAAAATAGAATTTTTGACTTTTTATTTTGCTTTCTGGGGTCACACCTGGCAATGCTCAAAGTTTACTCCCTGACTCTGCACTCAGGAATTTATGCCCTGCCGTGTCTGCGGGGGACCATATGGGATGCTGAGGATCAAACCGGTTGGTCGAGTGCAAGGCAAATGCCCTTCACACTGTATTATCCCTCCGGCCCCAAAATTTTAAATATCTTATACAAAAACCAAATTAATTTAAATACACTCTAAATATCCATGCTATATTGGACTATAATAATACTAAAGCAGAGAGACCACTTGTGTTGCATGCAGTTGGTCTGTTTTTAAACCTAATGCTACTTTGGGTTACCCTAGCTCTGCCAGGTGTGAGTGCTGAGCAAAAAAGCCAGTAGTAAGCCTTGAGTAAGACTACCACCAGGTGTGACCCCAGAAAAGAAAAATATCAAACTCCTATATTATGCATACAATAAATGTATTAATACTTTTGAAAAGATTAGTAAGTTAATTGCCCTCTGAACTTAGGTTAGAAAAAGTCTAAGGAGAACACAAAATAATATGTAAAAGGGTGATATATTTGACTATACTTATTATTTAATTTGCATGGCAATGTACTAAATGCAAAATGAAAGAGAATAGTTGATGTATATAACATATGCTATAATAAAAGGTATAAAATCCTAATAGAGTACATAAAAAGCAACAAAAAAATAAACCCAGTAGAAATGGACAAAATATAGTAACTGACATTTATAAACAAATATTTTAAAAGAATCAAAAGGCTTTCTTTAAGAAGCCCTAGCCAAACAGGGTGTTCAAACCCAATACATCAAGATCTTTCGTGAGCTGTATTACAACCAGGATCTCACCATTCTACAAAGAGGATCATCATTGTCAAAGATGCGTTCGGCAGGGTGATACATTTCACCAAAACTTATCAGCGCCACCCTTCAGAACATCATCCGACAATTAGAATGGGAAGGAATGGGAGTGAAGATAGACGGTCAGCAACTAAACCACCTCTGCTTCGCTGATGACATCATTCTAATAACACCAAACATTAGCCAAGCGGCACAAATGCTGGCTGACTTGACGGAGAATGTGGAAAGATAGGTCTACAGCTGAATCTTAGCAAAACTATGTTCATAAAAAATGAACTAGTTCCAGAGGCCCCATTCATTCTCATTTCATCTACTGAGTTTTTAAGCGTTGATATTTCTATTTGCATGGTTCTCATTTCTGCTCTCATTTCCTCCGTAATTTATTGACTGCCCTTTCAACTGCTTCGTTTATGCTCTCCTGTATTTTATTGGACATCTACTCCATTTTTTTCATTGAGCTCCTTAAGAATCCTACCAATTTCTTCTCTAAATTCATTGTCAGAGAGATTATGCACATCTGCATTCTTTTTGAGTCTTCAGGGTTGATTCCTTCATCTGTTCTTCGAACTGGGAATCTGCGTTGTTTCCCCCATGGTGTTGAGGTACTCAGGGATAGATTCCTCTAGTGTACTGTTTCTTTTTTTCTTGAGGGTGTTACCTTCCCTTGGTGTTGAATTTCCTAGTATTTGTATTAATAA
>JAJIBD010015229.1:0-41875 GCA_021461705.1 Cryptotis parvus
GACAGTGAAATGATGTAGAGTCAATGAATTCTAAATTCTGATGTAGAAGAAGCCTTATAGAAGGAATGAGTTCAAAAGATAGGATACTAGTAAAATGCATCCTCTATTATCACTGAAACCATCAAGAAGTCAATACTAGTGTTAGGAAGAGTGTTCATTTATCAGGAACTTAAGTCTTAAAAAAAAAACTAGTACAGTGGGTAGGGCACTTGCTACTGTGGCTGACCTGGGTTTAATCTCCGGTATCCCATATGGTCCCTTGAGCCTGCCAGGAGTGATTCCTCAGTGCAGAGTCAGGAGTAACTGTTGGGGGGCCAGAGTGAAAGGACAGCAGGTAGGGTGTATGACTTATGTGTGGCCAATCCTCAGTATCCCATATGGTTCCCCCAAGCACCACCAGGAGTAATTCCTCAGTGTAGAGCCAGGAGTAACTCCTGCCCAAGAACAAAAACAAACAAAAAAAGGAGTAAATGCTGGGTGACCCCAAACCACTCCAGTGGTATGCAGGAGCCGCCCAGGCATTGGCTACTCCTGCTTCCAGGGCTATACCTGCTGATGCTCAGGAAGCCATGTGGTACCCGGGATGACGAGGGTTGGCCACAGGCAAGACAAACACCTTAATCCTGTATTATTGCTCTAGTTCCCAGGCCACTTCTTTTTTGATTTACTCTTTTTTTTTTTTTTTTTTTTTTTTGCTTTTGGATCACACCCGCGATGCTCAGGGGTTACTCCTGGCTCTGTACTCAGGAATTACTCCTGGCGGTGCTCGGGGGACCATATGGGATGCCGGGATCGAACCCAGGCCGGCACAGGCCGGCAGCGCAAGGCAAATGCCCTACTCACTGGGCTATTGCTCCGCCCCTTGATTTACTCTTTAATATTTAAAATCTTTTTCATCATCTTACTTCAAACAGTGAAAGAAATGAAAGGAGTCTCAGTCATAGATAATAGTCTCCAAGCTGAAGACACTTTTTTTTTTCTTTTTGGGTTGCACCCAACAATGCTCAGGTGTTACTCCTGGCTCTGCACTCAGGAAATACTCCTGGTCTCCTGGTAGTGCTGTGGGGACCATATGGGATGCCGGGATCGAACCCGGGTCAGTCACGTGCAAGACAAACACCCTCCCTACTGTGCTATATCACTCCAGCCCTGAAGACACTTTTAACTAAACCTGGTACCCAGCAGAGACTAGTAGGCCTCATGTAGTGCTGGCAGGAGAAAGGAAAGGTTTCTACAAAGGAACCAAGTATAAACTTCAGAGAGAACTTTGCTTTTCACAAAAGGTGCCCAAGATTATGGTTAGGATGGTGATTTCATTCAACAGTACATACTGATGAAACTACTAAGCACGGGATACTAATAGACACAAGATATAATCTGTATATGTGAGAAATTTTATAAAAAATATGTATCAAGGGGGCTGGAGCGATAGCCCAGAGGGTAGGGGCATTTGCCTTTGCACGTGGCCGGCCCGTGCCGGCCCTGGTTCGATCCCCGGCGTCCCATATGGTCCCCGCACACCGCCAGGAGTGATTCCCTGAGTGCAGAGCCAGGAGTGGCCCCTGAGCATTGCCGGGTGTGACCCAAAAAAGAAAAAAAAAAATATGTATCAAGAAAAATCTTGGAGAGGGAAGGAATTGCAAACACATTATGATGGTTGTGTGTAGGTAAGGCATAAAAAAGATACCCGAGAAATAATGGACAGAAATAATAAACACTACATACACGAGGAATACACAGCTAGTCTCAGGGCAGTCCCACCTCTCTCCAACTCAACTGACAAAATATTCAGTTACCTGGGAGAGGGATCTAGGACAAAGCTTTGAGTTTTGGATACCCCAACATTTTTTTTTCTTTTTGGGTCACACCCAGCGATGCTCAGGGTTACTCCTCAGGAATTACTCCCAGCAGTGCTCGGGGACCATATGGGATGCCGAGGATTGAACCTGGGTCGGCCGCGTGCAAGGCAAATGCCCTACCCGCTGGACTATCGCTCCGGCCCTAAAAAACATTATGGTCTATAGGAAAGACTTAGAATTACGTGATTTGATTTTGTCCATTCTCTAAACTGCTACATTATCCCGGGAAGAAATTTAACCTTTCTGGTTTTCTGCTGCATAAATAAAAGATGAGACTAAAAGATAACTTCTAAAGGTCCTGTCCATTTTTATATATAAACTTTAGATCTCTATGGAAGTGTACACGTGGGAGAGGGAACGAGATGGTACGACTCTTAGCACCCAGCCCTATCATGTGGCAATGACACACATGTTGAGAACAAAGGATCAAAGACTGACCTGTAACACCAGAGTAAGGGCCCGGCAGCTGACCGCAAACCTCAGCACCTCTTTCCGGGATGGGTTCAGGGGCCACATCATTTTATCACCAGGAGTTCAGAGAGACCATTACTAAAGTTGAACTCACTCAGGCTTCTAAATTCCAAAATCCAAAGAGGAAAACGTCACATGAATGAAAAGTAAATTCTTGAAAGCATTCTTCACAGGAGATTCTTTGCATATAACTATAGCAAATCCACCTACCTACCTGTTCAGATGAGGGAAAATCATTTTCTTTTTGCTTTATTTTTGGGCAACAACCATCAGCACTCATGGCTCAATGCTCTGAGAGCAGCTTCCAGCAGTGGTCAGGAGACAATGTGGTGCCAATGATCAAACCCTGTTGTCCTGCATGCAAAGGTGGTAGTCAGTCTATTGAAGCATGTCCCTGGTCTAGGAAAAGCATCTTGGTGGCAGGTAAGACCACATAGTGTAATACTGAAGCACAGAATTCTCAAGGAAAAGTTCCACACAGAAAGGCATAAAGTTGGAAAGCTAAGTTCACAGGAAATCTTTAAAAGCCTATAAGGGGGTTGGGGAGAGGGCAGAGGAAAACAGTATAGAGGGTAAGGCACCTGTCTTGCACATAGCCTTCCCAGGTTCAACTCCCAACATCACATATGGTCTCCTGAGTTCAGCCAGAAGTATGCCCTGAGCACTGCTGGGTGTGGACATAAAAAAGAAAAGAAAAGAAAAGAAAAACTAAGTACGTAATGGGGGCTGGAGAGTACAGTGGGTATATTGTGTACCTTGCACGCAGCTAATCTCTGGTGCCACAGATGGTACCGAGTACTTCTAGGTGCTACTTCTGAGCACAGAATCAGAGTACGCCCCTGAATATTTCTGGGTGTGGCTCAACTCCTGCCCTCAAATGAAAAAATAAATGCCTATCGTATGGGTCCAGAGTTGTGGTTCAGTGGGTGCACTTGCCTTGCATACCGTGAGGTCTGGGGTCAATCCCCAGCAGGACACAAAACCAACCCCTACCCCCATTCCCAAGCATGCGCACACACACACACACACACACACACACACACACACACTCACACACATACACAAAATCTGCCAGTGGTGTTTCTTCTCTAAGTAACTCAGTCCTGAGGTTCAGTAACTGGAGTGAGAGCACAGCAGGTAGGGCACATGTCTCTGCAAATGGCCGACCTGGGATTAATCCCGGGACCACATATGGTCCCCTGAACCCCACCAAGAGTGATCCGAGCACAGACTCAGGAGTAAACACTGAACATAGACCCAGGAGTAAGCACTGAGCACAGGTAGATGCCCAGGCCTGCCCCCCATAAAAAAAAAACAACTGGGTTTCATCCTGGCTATCACTCAAGTTCCCATTTAGTCTTTCTAAACTCATTTAATTCTTTTTTTTTTTTTTTTTTTGGTCACACCTCATGGTACTCAAGGTCTCCTCCTGGTTAGTACCCAGGGTGCTTGGGGAACCATGAGATGTCAGTGATAAAATCTGAGACTTCTACATGCAAAATATGCATTCCATTTCTGAGCCATTTCCGCAAGCCTTATGCCTCAACTCCTAGTTTCTGGGTCACACCCAGTTGTGATCAGTTTATTCCTGTAAAGGGAACCATGAGGTACCCAAAGAGCAAACCTAGTACTCCCACATGCAAAGCAGATGCTCTAGTCCTTTTTTTTTTTTTGGGTTACACTCAGCAATGCTCAGGGGTTATTCTTGGCTCTGCACTCAGGAATTACTCCTGGCATTGCTTGGGGACCATATGGGATGCCGGGATTGAACCCAGGTCAGCCGCGTGCAAGGCAAATGCCCTGTCCATTGTGCTATCGCTCCGGCACCCTGCTCTAGTCCTTTGAACTAGCTTTTTGACACTTGAGACTAAGTTGTTAATGCATAAAATGGGATCAGATCGGGGCCGGAGCAATAGCCCAGCGGGTAGGGCGTTTGCCTTGCACGCCGCGGCCCGGTTCGATCCCAGCATCCCATATGGTCCCCGAGCAACGCCAGGAGTAATTCCTGAGTGCAGAGCCAGGAGTAACCCCTGAGCATCACCGGGTGCGACCCAAAAAGAAAAAAAAAGGGATCAGAATGGGTTTTAGAGGGTTTTTGTGTATGTGTGGCTCTGAAGGCCTAGAGGCCTAGAGGTTGCTCCTAGACTGGCAGTTCAATGCAAGCGTCTGAGAATAATGTTCTGCTTGGGCCCTACTATGCCAGGGGATTATTCAGGCCATTTCAGTGGTGCTGGGAGGGGGTCTTCAGGGCTGTACCTAGTGATGTCAGTGATGACAGGGATTGAGCAAGGGTTAGCCACATGTAATGAAAACACCTTGACGCCTGTATGATCTCTCTGGCCCAGAATTAGACTATCTTGTCCATCTCACAAAACTGTGATGATGACGATGAGGACTGAAGTGTAAACAAGTACTACCAAATCGATATTGAGTTTGCTATTATTTGCAGTGTCCCTTTTTCTTCTTGCCCAGAATAAAAAAAAAAACTAGGTCCCAAACCAGTGTCCAAAAGTGGGCACATAACTGAACTGGAAGACCATAATGTCTACATATGCAGTTCAACTCTCTGATGTGTGTTTAGCTGGTTTCTTAAATTAAGTGGAGAAGGAAAAACCCACCACTCAGCAGGACTTCAGCCAGCTCATATTGCTAAAACAAGCTTAGGGGGAAACAGTCAACTACTAGAGTAGAAAACTGTCATTTTCCATCTCCTTCTTGGAATGGCAGCAATGTATAAACAATTTCAAGGCCATTCTGAGGCAAGGAATGCACTTAAAGGCTTTTATTTAAAAAAAAAAAAAAGAAAAACAATTCCTTGGGCTAAGACAAGCAGCCACGGTTCCCACAATATGCCAAAATGTCAGTCTGGGGGCCGGAGCAATAGCACAGCGGGTAGGGCATTTGCCTTGCTCAGGCCAACAGGAGTTCGTTCGATCCTCGATCCTCGACAGCCCATATGGTCCCCTGAGCACCACCAAGAATAATTCCTGAGTGCAGAGCCAGAAGAAACCCTTGAATATTGCTGTGTGACCCAAAAAAGCAAACAAACAAACAAACAAAAAAAGTCAGTCTGGGGGACCGGGCGATAGCACAGCGGGTAGGGTGTTTGCCTTGCACGCAGACAACCTGGGTTCAATCCCTGTCATCCCATATGTCCCCCAAGCACTGCCAAGAGTAATTCCTGAGTGCAGAGCCAGGAATAACCCCTAAGCATCGCCGGGTGTAACCCAAAAAAGAAAAGTCAGTGTGGGAAGCTCATAGATTTGTGAGGAACTATCCTAAAGAAAAAAAATATTTAAACAGAAATTAACAAGGAGGGCTAAAACACTCTCCTTTCATTTGGGGGGCTCATATCCTTGGTGCTTAGGGGTTACTCCTGGCTCTGCTGGACTCTTTAGCCCCTACTCTTTTTTTTTATTTTTTGGCTTTTTTGGGTCACACTTGCGATGCTCAGGGGTCACTCCTGCCATTGCACTCAGAATTACTCCTGGTGATGCTTAGGGGTTCATACCGCATGCGGGGATCTAGTCCCGAGTAGGCCGCCTTCAAGGCAAACGCCTATCACTCTGGCCCCTACTCTCCTTTTTAATGTATACTATATATCAAACCTTTGCTCATTTGACTGTGTGACCACTGCTCTTAGCATTGTGCATGCTATCTTTATTACCACTGTTTAAATCTGAGGGCAGGGCTTTGTCCATCTTGCTTCAACTACACCCCTGGGCCCTAGCATACAAAGAAGCATTTTTTTAAGTCCGTGCTTTTTTGAGTGGAAGCAGTAAGAACAGGTCACTGGTATGAACAACTCATTGGCTCTAGATATAAAATCCATGCTCCAAGTATTTCTCCCACCATATCTCACGCCAAGAGCAAAGGAACAAAATCAAGGAAGTCACAGAAAAACAAAATTTCTCGGGAAAAGGGGCTAGCGTGGTTTACAGAAACAGTACTCGTTCTTCAGCACGAGGGGGCGACTGCTGCTTGCTCATCACCCGCGGCCTGGAGGAAGGGAGGGGCCACCCACGCCACCCTGATTTGCTCATCAGAATTCAGTTCAAAGACAAGCTTCTGAAAACCCGAGAGCCTCGGTAGTTTGTGAATCCACCCAACATTTCCAACATCTGACTCGCTGAATTGAGATAAATTCTAGAAACAGTCAATCTCACAGGAGGGCTCCTCCGTCTTAGGGTGAATTCACTTTTCTTCCCTTCCCAGCCACATGCAGAACTTGGGCAACAGGAAAGCACGTTAACCCACCTCGACCTCTTCATCAGGTCTCCATTCTTCCTCTCCCTGTCTCCAGAGACAAACTCTAGCCTGAGCGACCACAGGGAACGTGCAGCCTACACTCACCTGAGAGGGAAATCAAGCGGAAACAAAAACAAAGCCAGTGAGTCTCCCTCTCAGCTAATTGCCAACCTCGCTTCCCAGCACCCCTTTGCGAAATCAGACTCTCAGCTGTCAGGGCTCACGGCGCACGGAGCTTTACTCTATTTTCCCGTGAGATAAATATGGTCCCAGTGAGATGAGTAATAACCCCCCCCTGGTTTGAACTTCAGAGATCTCATTAGACCCTGCTAGGCCACTGTAATTACCATCGCCATTTTATGGGTGTGGAAACTGAGGCTCACCGGGGTCAAGTGGCACCCTCAAGGTTATACTTGGAATGGAACTCAGAGCGGCGCCCGAACCCTCGCGGTGTGCCCGGGCGATGCCTACTCGCCCGTAGTGCCAGGTCCATTGAGGGGCGCGCTTTGGCTGGACTGCTCGGGGCACGGACCACGCTCAGAATTAGCCTCTGGGTCGTTAGTGAACCCTGGGCCGCCTGGGCAAAAACAACGTCCTCGCTCTGACCAGGGTCGACAGGGGCCGCCTTCTGCCACTCGGGCCAGGCATGAAGCCCCTCCCAAGCCGGGATGGGGCTCCCAACTCCCCAAAGGGGCCAAAGACCAGCGTACTCAGAGCGAGGGGAACGCGGAGAGGAAGGCGAGGCCCGGCCTAGGGCCGGAAGGCAGAGGGGCGGAAGGCGGTAAAGGAAGAGGCGGCACCGGGAGGCCGCTATGGCGGAGGGGCGTGGTTCCCCCGCGTCTCGGCAGCCTCCAACTAATTTCCCCCCGGTTTCCGTTTGACAGCTTCCCTCCCTATCCCTCCCCCTCCCCGCCCCCCGAGCTCCAGGGACCCCAAACTGGCGCCGGCTCCACAGCACCGGCCCGTCTCCACGTCCCAGGCGGGGTCCGAACCTCACTTCCTTCATCCGGGGCTCTGGGCGGCCCGCGCCTGCCTGCGCACTGGAGTCTCGGACGGTGGCTCCGCCCCGCCCCCTGCCCAGACTCGGGCCTGCCCGCCCCCTCCGCGGCGGCCATGTTGACTCCGGGCGAGCGGGGCGAGCCTTGCACATCCCGTGCACTCCGCGCCCTTCCGCCCTCGGTGACACCTGAAGAGTTCCCACTCGCGCTTCACGTTCCTCGTGCCCCGCCTGCAGTTCGCCCGTCAGGGTTGCCATCCTAGAGACGGTGCTCTTGCCCCAGATCCACTACACAAACAACCATCCAGAGTTCCTCAGGCCTCTGGCTCTCGGGGTTGGGGGGCTGCTCTCGGCCTCTCCACAGAAACCAGAGTCGCACTCCCCAGGCTGGCACAGCTCAGCTCGTGGTCTGGCACACAATAGGTGTTCTCTAAATAGAAAAAAAAAAAGCCTTGGGGTTTCTGTGGCCAGCAGCTGCACCCTGACGTCCCGAGTGTGAAGAAAGTGGGGGATCCCCTTACTTTCCCCTTCAGCTACCGGCGACCCGGCCCTTCAACGCCCGGCCCCACCTCAGGTGGCTCCGGGAGTGGGGGAGGGGATCTCGAGACCCACCCCGGGGTCTCCGTTCTCCTCCCCACTCAGGCCATCTCTTCCCTGAGGGGGCCGGAGGCAAGGGGGAGAAAGCGGCGAACCCCACGAAACCGTCTGTTGGGGAGGAGCGGCCAGTTGGCACCCCTGTAACGGAAACTGTTAGAACAACTTTGCACCCTCCGCAGAGGAAACAGATAGGAACCCGGCTCCGTTGGTGGATTTCTCGTTTCTCAGGATTCCAACGCCGCCTGCGGTTTTCGGTTATCGGCCGCCCCACCAGCGAGGGTCGGGGTTCGCGGCCGCAGCCCTGCGCGGAGGGAGGGGCTTATCTTGCGCCCCAGCTCCCCGGAGGGTGGGAACCAAAGAGCGCGGCTATCTCGGGCCAGCCCGCCCGCCCGCGCGCGTCGGTTGGGGAGGGGGCTCCCTGTCCCTCGCTGATGCTTGCTCACTCCCCTGGGGGCCTCAGCCGCCTCCCAGTAGGCAGTGATGGGCGTGTGCTGGAGGAGCAGGGGAAGACGGGTTTGAAAGACGGGTCCCATGTTTTTTTTCAGTGACACGCACGTGTTAATTCGAGAGGCCTGTGAGTGGGCCGCCACGGCTCGGGAGCACCTGTTTCGTTCCGCGGGCGCATTCGGTAGTGCTCAGGGCTTCCTCCTGGCGGGTCTGGTGGTGCCCGGAGTTGAACCCAGGTCTCTCCTGGCCAAGTGCCCTGCTTGGTGTCTCGGGCTGGGAGGACACTCCCCACTGGAGTCTAAGGTTGTGGCTTGAGTCGCTTGAAGTCAGTGAGGCTCCAAGCAGCTTTGTGTTTGCAAAGACCAAATGGAGACATGAACTGGCTCTGCTTTGTGAATTCACAAGGGAAAGAGACATTCATTTTTAACCATCCCCCCTCTGTCCATGCTAAATTCCCTCAATAATCTGCTTGTAAAAAGGACAGGGGTCTCTTGTGACAAGTCAGTATAATTTCTAAACGCTGAACTGTCTCCCTTTAAGACAGAGAACTTTGTCTAGACCGTCAGCTCCACTTTCCTGCAATTTCTCCTTCCTTTCCTTCTCTGCTAACCACCCGCCCCCTCCTTCCGCTTTGTTTCCTGTTACATTTTCTGTCTCCTGCTCCATCAGGAAAACAAGGAAACTGAACCTTAGACTCTCAAACCCCTTGCCTGTCAAATGGAAGATGACCAGGTAGCTTGGGAAGGGGTTCTAGTCTGAAAAGGTAGTGGAGGAGACACCTCTCTCCTGGATGCTTTTACGCTACAGCTAAAATGGAGCCTGTGTATGCAGGGAGCTGCAGAGCAACCAGCACTGTGGGAGTCAGGAAGACAGATGTACCCCAAGTCATAAGACTCTCCAACCTTCTAGCCCCCTCCATTAAGAAACAAATAACCTATGCCTACCACCATGAAGCAATTTATAATACAATGTAAAGAATATACGTTATATATCACATTCAAGAATCCTAGATTTTTGAGCTTTACTTTTTTTCCCCCCTTTTTGGTCACACCCAGCAATGCTCAAGGGTTACTCCTGGCTCTGCACTCAGGAATTACTCCTGGCAGTGCTTGGCCGGACCATATGGGATGCTGGTGATCGAACCCCTGTCGGCTGTGTGCAAGGCAAACACCCTACCCGCTGTGCTATCACTCCCAAGCTTTACTCTTTCTTGAATTAAGCTGACTTGGCTTTTTTTGAGGGTGGGATGGGGGCTTGGGGCCATATTCAGTGGTGCTTAGGGCTTACTTCTATCTCTGCTTAGGGATCAATTCAGAAGGGCTTGGGGCACTATATGTGATGTTAGGAATTGAACCCAGGCCAGCCATGGGCAGGGGTAAGTTCCTACCCACTGTACTCTCTCCTGCTGACTTCTTGTGTCTCCTGCCTGAACACAGCTCAACCAGCCCATCCTTTAGCCAATCTGCTTACATTCAGGTCTTAATCTAAATATTGAAAACATTGTCTGCTCCACAGAGAGACAGCCACCCTGATGACCCAGACACTAACATTCTGTTTTCTTTCACCAGTTAGCACCACCTGGTTATCCTGCCCATGAATTTCACTTGCTTCGTTGTTTATTTCTTATGGACTATAACCACTGTAGGAGCTTGCACCTTGTTCACCAAAGTTTTACCAATCAGGCTGGAGCAATAGCACAGTGGGTAGGGCGTTTGCCTTGCATGTGACCGACCCGGGTTCGATCCTCGGCATCCCATATGGTCCCCTGAGCACCACCAGGAGTAATTCCTGAGTGCAGAGCCAGGAGTAACCCCTAAGCATTTCCAGGTGTGACCCAAAAAGAAAAAAAAAAAGTATTACCAATCACTCAGCTATGCTTCACTGAGTATAGATTGTATATACCCACTGAAGAACTGAAAAAATAAAGTCAGTTTGTTTAACTTGGGATCTGTATTATTTAGAAATTTGACTGGGCGGAGTGATAGTCCAGCAGATAGGGCATTTACCTTGCACGTGGCTGGCCCATGACGGCCGGGTTCGATCCCCGGCATCCCATATGGTCCCCCTGAGCACCGCCAGGAGTAATTTCGAAGTGCAGAGCCAGGAGGAACCCCTGAGCATCGCGGGTGTGACCCAAAAAGCAAAAAAAAAAAAAAAGAAAGAAAAAGAAATTTGAGGGGCCACATCTGGTGGTGCTCAAGGCTTACTCGCTCTACATTCATGGATTGAACCTGGGCTTGTAAGGGAAGCACCCTACCTTCTGTACTATCTCTCTGGCTCTTATCCTGGTATCTACCTGCATTTTTGGCTGTTTGTTCGGTATATTGGTTATACCTGATGGTGCTACTCCTGCTCTGTGCCTAGAGTGTGCCTAGGGTTGCTCATGGGGACTAGGAATTGAATGGGTGGCCGGCTGCTTGCAAGGCAAGAGTCTTAAACTCCTGTACGTTTTAGCCTTACTATCTGTATTTAATGACTGTGGGAACAAACTTGGAAACAGGAAGTGTTAGTCTAAAGTTTGAGAGACTCTCACAGACATAGGGCAGAGCTGCTACTGGCTCTCCCTCTCACGAGGCGCCCCGGGAGGGAAACTTGGAAAAAGGAAGTGTTAGTCTAAAGTTTGAGAGACTCACAGACATAGGGCAGAGCTGCTACTGGCTCTTCCTCTCACGAGGCGCCCGGGAGGGATGGCGGGTTCTAGGCCTGGCCCGCCTCCCCAGCAGAGCCTCGCAACAAGCCAGATGACCCCCACTCCATGAGGGCCTCCATTTTCCACATCCGGCCTTCCCTCTCGTCAGAACTCCACCCAGCAGACCAGCCTATCACAGCCCGGCCCGTGCGGCCGCCGCTTGCGGCGTAAGCAGTTCATCAATAAATGCTGGATTTAGAGGTGACTACAAGAGTATGCCACCTGCACGGCAGAACCTGGCAAGCTACCCGTGTCGTATTTGATATGCCAAATACCAGTAACAATTATAGACCTCATTCCCATGACCTGATGGAATGGTTTGAGGCTCTTTATGTTCCTGGATCAAGCAGGTGCCCTTGGGCTCCACTTGCATGAGACAGGACATATGGAGATGTTACTGGTGCCCGCTCGAGCAAATCAATGATGAACAGGAAGACAGTGATACGGGGGGCCGGAGTGATAGCCCCCCCCCCAGTGGGTAGGGCGTTTGCTTTGCATGCGGCCGACCTGTGCCGGCCCAGGTTTGATTCCCGGCATCCCATATGGTCCCCCAGAGCACTGCAAGGGAGTAATTCCTGAGTGCAGAGCCAGGAGAAACCCCTGAGCATTGCTGGGTGTGACCCAAAAAGGAAAAAAAAAAAAGACAGTGATACAGTGATAGTCTAAAGTTACACGGCTTGTGGCAAAGGTGGGTTAGTTCAGGTCTCTAACCTCCCAGTCTGCTGTTTTTTCCCCTTACTATTCTATTCTGTTGTTTACCTAATGTTGGTGCCACACCTAGAGGTGCTTGGGGATGCAAGGCAGGTACCTGCCCTTTGAGACATTTCTCCGCCTAAGGTGCAAGTCTTTCCTTCTCTCATTTTTTTGTTAACCATATTTGGCAGTACTGGTGTTCATGGCTTGTGGCTTTGCACTCAGGAATCACTCCTGCTGGAGCTCAGGGGGCCATGATGGTGCTGGGGATTGAACTGGATTAGCTGAGCACAAAGCAAGCATCCTGCCCTGTTGCCCTGTCCCCCTACAGAATCTCTCTGGTTCCTAAAACCCAAGGTGGTTGTTTTTTTTTTTCTTTTTAATTTCATTCTGCCCCCGCCACCCCACCGCCCCCTCTAGGGCCTGTCTTTTTTTTTTTTTTTTTTTTTTTTTGCTTGTGGGCCACACCTAGCATACTCAAGGGTTACTCCTGGGTACTCAGGAATCACTCCCAGTGGTGCTTGGGGGGACCATATGGGATGCCTGGGATCTAACCTGGGCCAGCCACGTGCAGGTAATTACTGTACCCATGGTACTATCACTCCAGTGGGGGCTCAAGTCTTAACAGTTCCTGCTTTGTCTTGCTTTCTTTTTCTTTTCTTTCTTTTTTTTTTTTTTTTTTTGCTTTTTGGTCACACCCGGCGAGGCTCAGGGGTTACTCCTGGCTCTGCACTCAGGAATCACTCCTGGCGGTGCTTGGGGGACCATATGGGATGCCGGGATCGAACCCAGGCTGACACAGGCCGCGCCTGCGTGCAAGGCAAACGCCCTACCCGTTGGGCTATCGCTCCGGCCCCATCCTGCTTTGTCTTTCTGCCTCTAAATTCCTGTCTAGTTGGGGAGATGGTTTTAAGGATTGGCATACATGTTTTGCATGGAGGTTCAATCCCTGGCAGAATATATATATCTAGCACATAATGGAATGGTTTCAGTATTGAGCAAGACAGACTTGCCCTCACCAAGATGACTGTATCTGAAAGATTTTATAGGGGCTGGAGTGATACTATAGTTGGTAGGGTGCTTGCTTTGCAGCGACTGGCCCCTGAGTTAGATCTCTCGCACCCTGTATAGTAAGCACTGCCAGGAGTGATGCCTGAATGTAAAGCCAGGATTAAGCCCTGAGCACTGCCAGGTATGGCCCCCAAACAATAAAAAACACACACCCCCAAATAAAACTTATAATTATTTTTATTTTTTAATAAATTAATTATTATTTTTTTGCTTTTTGGGTCACACCCCGGCGACGCTCAGGGGGTTACTCCTGGCGGTGCTCTGGGGACCATATAGGATGCCGGAGATCGAACTGAGGCCGGCACAGGCCGGCTGCATGCAAGACAAACGCCCTACCAGCTGGGCTATCGGTCCGGCTCATATATATATGGGTTTTTCTTTTCTTTTTTGGGTCACACCCGGCAATGCTCAGGGGTTCCTCCTGGCTCTGCACTCAGGAATTACTCCTGGTGGTGCTTGGGGACCATATGGGATGCTGGTGATCGAACCCGGGCCTGGCTTGGGCCGCCACATGCAGCAAATGCCCTACCGCTGGGCTATCGCCCGGCCCCAAGGCCTATATATATAAACTTGGGGCCAGAGCGATAGTCCAGCAGGTAGGAGAGTGTCCCGGCAACCCATATGGTCCCCTAAGTACCACCAGGAGTAATTCCTAAGTGCAGAGCCAGGAATAACCCTTGAGTATTGCCGGAGTGTGACCCAAAAAGGAGAAAAAAAACCCTAGAGCAATAGTATATGTGTGCATCTATCTATCTATCTATCTATCTATCTATCTATCTATCTATCTACTTCTATCTATCTATCTATCTATCTATCTATCTATCTATCTATCTATCTATCTATCTATCATCTATCTATCT
Organism: Cryptotis parvus; assembly: GCA_021461705.1. Classification (NCBI taxonomy): domain Eukaryota; kingdom Metazoa; phylum Chordata; class Mammalia; order Eulipotyphla; family Soricidae; genus Cryptotis; species Cryptotis parvus. The sequence continues at coordinate 13,933 of JAJIBD010015229.1, forward strand.
ATCTATCTATCTACCTACCTACCTACTATCTACCTATCTATCTATCTATCTATCTATCTATCTATCTACCTACCTATCTATCTATCTAAAACATTGTTTTTGTGTCAGAGTGATAGTACTTCAGGTAGGGCACTTGCCTTGCATGCGACCGACCCGGTTCGATCCCCAATATCCCATGTGGTCCCCCCAAGCACTGCCAGGAGTAATTTCTGAGTGCAGAGCCAGGAGGAACCCCTGAGCATTGCAGGGTGTGACCCCAAAATAAAAATTATATATATATAATTGGGGTTATAAATGGGATATCAGGGACTGAACCTGGGTTGGCTGAGTGCAAGGCAAAGGCCTTACCTGCTATACTATCTCTCCAGCAGCCCCCCCCAATATTTTATAGTGCTTTACTTGAAAAAAAGGGAAATGAGGATGTTCCCACTATAGGTGTAGAGGTAGGTTGGTAGTTCTCATGAAGTACTCACCTGAAGCAAACGACTCATTTTTCTCTCTTTAGTTGTCTTGCATTGCTCTTGCTGCCTACCAATCTGGAGAGAGCCTTGGACATGGCCTGGGCAGAGGAAACTGCTCTATCTTTTCTCAGTAGCTCAGGTTCTAGGCACTGAACTTTCCATGGCCCTAATCTTGTGGGAATGATGGAGTTGCTGGCCAGAGCATGGCTTTGAAACTTTATTATTATGGGATGAAAAATGACCACACTGACTTCTGATTCATGCAGGCAGGATTCATGCCAGTGATAACAGGCAGCAGTGCCCTACCACAACTTTATGCTACTTCTTTTGCTGTGGATAAGTGGGCATTCAGTGGCAGTTTCCAAGGATACTGAAGACATTTCCAATGATGGTGAGGCGGTAATAATTGAATCTTGGACATTTACCAGAAGCATCCTTTTTGACTTCTTCTGTATCATTTGAGGATGCCCATTAACCCCAGGAAAGGCTCCGTCCTGCTTCCCACTTAAAGGAGCAAAGCCCATGGATACTTTTTTCACCCTTCTTTCCTTTCAGTAGTTAGAAAACCTTGACCCACTGAGAGGTCTCGTGGGAGGAGTCTTAGCTACTTGGGGGTGGCTGTGGCTGCAAGGCTAGAGAGCCAATGAGGTTGAAAGTATTGTTTAGGACTGACTTGGCAGCACGCCAGCTAGGAAAGAAGGCTAAGGTCATTTGGGAGGTGGGAAGGGAGGAGCCTGAGAAAAGAACTACTGGCCACACCCATGGGTTCTCTTTACTTTTCAAAAGCAAATTACTCATGCTCAGTGGCTAGCAGTTCTCTTGACATGGAAACTCCAGTCAGAAACTGCAGAGCAGGCGAGGCTTTCCCTGCATTGTAGGAGAGCAGATGAAAGGTACCCAGGAAACCAAACTCCTAGGTAATGCTCCAAACACAGCTCAGAAATGCACTTTCTAGACTAGAAAATTGAATTCAAGAGACTCTAAGGAAAAAAATAAGACACAAGCAATTATCTTTCATGAAAATAGATATGGAAAGCTATTTTCCAGGGGTCCTAGGAAGGCATCTTAGTGAAAGTCTACTTTCCCCTCTATTCGTTCCTGACTGATTCAAATATTAAAAACCATAATTATTGACATTTTATTTATTTATTATTATTTTTTGTTTGGATCACACTCAGCAATGCTCAGGGGTTACTCCTGGCTCTGCACTCAGGAATTACTCCCTGGCGGTGCTCGGGGGACCATATGGGATGCGGGATCGAACCCAGGCCAGCACAGGCTGGCCGCACGCAAGGCAAACGCCCCTACCCGCTGGGCTATCACTACGGCCCGCTTATTGACATTTTATTAAAATACTTGGGACAATCTTTTTTAGAGGATTACACCTGACAGTGTTCAGGACTCATCCCTGATGGGGTTTGGGGAACCGTAGCGGGGTGCTAGGGACCAAACCTGGGTCGGCCCCATGCAAGGGAAGTGCCTTACCCACTGTACTATTGCTCCTGGCCTCTAGGGACAATTTTATCTCATGCTAAATATAAAACACAAAACTGCTTTCTGAACTCCACAGAACCAGTTACTCCTGAGGGTCTTCTGCAATGTGATAAATGAGGAAAAGCATCAGTTTTGATAACAGGGGCACCTTATTTATTGTCTGAGCTCAAACCATTTTCCTCAGCTGCACAGTGGGAGCCAGAATATTGACCTCACAGATCTGGGTTATTGTAGGATTATTTGATGTATATCGAACACACAAGTAGGTACTCAGTACAAAGCTGTGGTGAATCTAACACCAATTACTTTTGAGTAATTGGTGATATAAAACCAAGTTTTTGAGTCACACTAGCTGGTAGGGCAATTGTCTTGCATGCCATCGACCCGAGTTCAATCCCCAGCATCCCATACATACCAAGGACTGCCAGGAGTGCACAGCCAGCGTGGCCTAAAAACCAAAACCAAACAAACTCCCCACAATGGTAAATTATGAAAGATTAAATTAAAAAAATTAATTAAAGACCTATGGAATAGCAGCAGATAAAGAGATGAAAAGGGGGCTGGAGCCGGAGTGATAGTCCAGCGGGTATGGCGTTTGCCTTGCATCCAGCTGGCCCGGTTCGATCCCGGCATTCCATATGGTCCCTGAGCACCGCCAGAAGTAATTCCTGAGTGCAGAGCCAGGAGTAGCCCCTGAGCATTGCCAGGTGTGACCCAAAAAAGAAAAAAAAAAAGAGATGAAAAGGGCCTAGAAGGCAGCAACATGCTTTAAAATAGTGAGGATTTATTATCTTTGGGGTTCTGGGGGATGAATCCAGGGATTGAGCTACATCCCAGCTTAGGTTGTATTAAGTTCTCAGGATTGTTTTTATGCTACATGAACTGTTTATAAGGGTGACTCTTACCTTGGTGCTCAGGTTGCTCCTGATAGCGTTTGGGGGACCACATAGTGTTAAGGATACAGGAGCTCACAGTGATAGTGTTTGGACTGACAATTTTCTGATGTGTTAACTGCCTGGCTCTGGAATAAAATAAGGTGACGATCCTTTTGGCCAAATGATGAGTTACACTTTATCGAGAAATATCAGAGTAGGTCTTTTTGTTTTTGCTTTTTTGGGTCACACCAGTGATTCTCCGGGGCTACTCCTGGCTCTGCACTCAGAATTACTCTTGGCGGTACTCAGGGGACCACATGGGATATCAGGTCGGCTGCGTGCAAGGCAAATGCCCTACTTGCTGTGCTATCGCCTCCAGGCCCCCGAAGCAGGTTTCTAGGAAAAGACAGGGAATTTTAGCCTGGGCTGCTTAAACTTGCAAAGATGTCAAAAAGACCGACTGCTCTATTCTAATACCAAGGGAGAGAACTAGTCTGGAGGAATGGTTAAGTTGAGGCTACCTTCATATAAATGATTACAGTTATGAAAATTAAGAAAAAGGGCAAGAGAGATATTACAGGGGTTAAGCCTCTTGCTTTACCATGACGACACCATATCTGATCCTTGACATAGCAAAGGCCCCTAGCACTGCCAGAATTACCCCTGAGCTAGGTAAGCCCTGAACGCTGCAGGGTGTTACCCCAAAAATTTCTAAGATTTTCCCTTTACCAATTACTTCCAAAAGTTTTTCAAATAGTATACATTTCTTTACTCCCAAAGCATGTTTGAGGGAACAGGACCAAGTTTCTCCTTCCCATGTAGGGAAGTTTTCAAATAGTCTGGAAACAATAAAAAGCCTCACAAACGTCTTACCAAGATTTAATGTACATTTATTCTTAACACGTGGAACATATAGTATAAAGATTTCATACTGAATAAATGATATTCATTAAGCCAAAAAAGGAAAAAAGGAGGAATTTACATCAAGTTTTAGCTACATTGTTTGAAATACAAATATGCAGATTTTATCACTGAAAAAATCTCAATTGTGTTTCTTCATCAGGAACTTCAACTGAACCTAGAACTTTTTCACACCTCGATTAGAAAGAAACAAAAACAAAACAAAAACCCAGAAAAAAATAAACTATAAGTTGATTGGCTGCTGAGACAGCAAGGACTTTTTACAGAGACCTGTACAGCATCGCACCAAGAGGGGCGATGTCTGGCAAGAGATTAAATAGCTGTGTCTCGCTTTGTGCAGGTCACCAACTTATTAACTCGTCATACTATAAAGGGGTAGCGGGAGGGGACCAAACTGTGGGGCTCCAAGGGTATGTGCAATGTACAACGTCATATATATACACACGTGGCAGCGCAGCCGCTGCAGCTAAAGGTTAAAACCAGTTCTAAGAGGTGATCTCAGGGTTATTCATACAATCAAGGAGGGAGAGAAAGAGGTCAGGGTGTTGTAGGTTCACACATGATACTTTGGGGGAAAAGCCTTTTTTTTTTTCTCCTCAACGTTTAACTAAAAACATTTTTAAAAACTACAGCTTGCTGCTGACCCAGCGTTTTCTCTTGTTTCCATGTGAGACATTATTATTACAGTATGTTTACAGTATCAGGTGTACAGTACAGTACATAAAAGGGTCTACACTCTACTGCACAGGCCTCTCCAGTGAACAGGGTCTGTTCACAACTGCGAACTTCTCGGCTCCTGTAAGATTGTGGAATGTACAATAAACCACGCACAGTTCAGCAGTCATCTTTTTTGTCCTTCAGAGGTTTTTTTTGTATTTTTTCTTTTTTTTTTTTTAACCATTAAAAACAGTTGCGAAATGCGGCTTCCCATTGATGCAAGGACTGGGAAAGCCATTTTTATTTTACTTTTTTTTTTCCCCAAACTCACTGTAAACGACAGTAACTTTGGTTAAAATAAAAAAAAAAGTCTTCTATGTAGGCAGAGCTTTGTCTTCAAACAGGTTGGGTCCTGAGGGGAGCAAGGGAGGACGAGGAACAGAAAGGTGTGGGCGGGAGGGAAAGGAGGACAAGAAACAGGAGAGACTTTTTCCCCAAGGGAGAAGCTGGACAGCACAGGGTAAACTGGATTCTGAGGTGGTTTTGCATAAATAAAGGGCAACAGTCAGTTTCTAAGTTCTCCACACACTCACACACACACAGGGAGGGAGGTGTCCCACGGCTGTCATGACTGGCCAATCAAAAACAGTACATCGCAAATGACTTGTGAAACCAATGAGTTCATCAATGGTGATACCGAGATGTCCAACAGCCGTGACTCATACAGCGTGAACTCCGAGTGGTTCTCGTCCACCTTGGCCAGGGCCAGCAGCGCACGGGCAGCCCGCCGCATCATGTCCACGCTAGTTGGCTCGAAGGGTGGGTTCTGCATATGAAGCAGGCTAGCCTGGCTCTGCTGGAATTGTGTAGCAGCGAGGCTGTCCTCCAAGAAGCCCAAGAGGTTACCGATGCTGCCCTTCTGTACTGCAATGGCACGGGCTGCCAGGCTGTCACCCTGTGCCAGGTTGGCCAGCAGTACCACAGCCATCTCCCGGCATACCGGGTTCTTTCGGTCACTGAGGAAGCGCACCATGGTGCTATACAACTTCTCCAGGCGGCTGAAGGGGGCGTGGCCAGGATTAGGTCCACATTGTTGTCCTGGATGCTGAGTTTGCTGAGGGTTTCCAAGACCAGTCTCTGAGGGGAGAGGACGGCATTGGGGCCCAGGGTCGGAAAAGGTCCTGGGCTTCAGCTGAAGGGCAGACTGCCCAGTGCAGGAGTCCGTCCAGGACAGGCAGACAAATGCTCTCAGGGTATGGGGAGAGGTCCAACTGCCCCGAGATGTTGGCGAGTGTGACCAAGGTGTTTTCCGGAGCATCTCCAAGCAGTCCCACCACCACTCAACCTTGTTGCAGCTCACCCCTTGGTCCTGCTCCTCCTCCTTCTCGTAAGTTAGTGGTGCCTGCTTCCGTTCTGGGTGTTTGTGGTGCAGCAGGATCAGCTTGCCCAGGATCAGCAGGAGCCCGGGTGTTTGGACATCTCAAAGTCGTTCCCTGGCACAAATGACAGGCTTCGGATGGTATTGGAGACACAGACACAGCGCTTGGCAAGGGAATCCTGCCAGTCCAGAAGGGTACACAGTGGGGTCTCATCTTTACTGTGGGGCTCGTCCTCTAGGATCTTGATGTTCCTGTGGCTCTGTGCTGGGCTGATGCTGAACGGAAACTTGGTGCTCTCCTTGGCGGCCTCTGCATTCTTAGCTCCCTCCTCGGTCAATGTGCTAGACCGACTGGACAACATATCATCCATAGTGGCTGTGATTCGTTTTTCTGGAAGGCCATCTGGTGGGGCCCCTCCTGCTCTGTTGTCCCTGGCATATTCTCCATGGCTGTGACATGTTTCCGGGGATTGGTGGGCAGGGACCCTGAGGCCGGGTAGGCAGCAGCTCTGTCTTGCTCTCGAAGTGGGTCTGGATATGCTCAGTGGTGTCTCCCCACCAATCCGCCAGTGCAGCAGGCCACTGTCAAACTCCTGTACACGCCCAAGCTTATCTGAGCAGTCAACCACAAACGGGTCATTCTTCTGCACGATCTTAACTGGAAGCTTGTCAAACTTACTAATCAGTTTTTCCTCACTATTCTCCGAGGCTTCCTTGTCCTTGCCAGAAAAGGCCATCTCCTCATCATTTTCAACTACTTCCTCCTCTTCTTCCTCCTCTAGTTTAGGACCTGGAAGGTCTTCTTCCTCCTCCTCTTCCCCCTCTACAGGGGCTGGACTAGATGCCTTGCTGAATCGCCCAGGGTCCAGTAGTGTTCTTTTGTCCTGGGTCACCCACCTCATACTCCTTTAAAATGCCAAAGATCTCAATCAGGCAACGTCGGAAATATTCCACAAGGAGTTCTAGTAAACCTGGGAGCTAAAAGATAAAGAACAGAAAATAAATTGAACGAAAGAAACAAAAGGCATGAGAGACCCTCTCAAAAGTCTTAATTCTCTCTTTCCCGCTCAAGGTTGTTACTAGGCACATATCAGCGGGAAAGGGAGAGTTGTTCCTTCTCATCCACACTCGGTACCAGAATACTTTCACTTAAGCACCCCCACAGCTAGATGAGACGCTCATTTGCTCTCTTGCTCTATTAAACTCCCTATGATCTAGAAGTTGAACCTCCATAAATCATGTCACACAATCATTGAGATGAAACTTCGGTTCTCTAATAGTCTTTTTTTTTTCTTTTCTTTTTTGGCTCACACCTGGCGATGCTCAGGGGTTACTCCTGGCGGTGCTCGGGGGACCATATGGGATGCCGGGGGATCAAACCGGGTCAGCAGCACACTAGGCAAATGCCTTACCTGCTGTGGTATTGCTCCGGCCCCTCTCTAATAGTATTTTATGGAATTAGCTGTAAGATCTAAACTGTAGTCTTTTCCCTCTTCCCACTGGAAACTATGGAAATTAGTAAACTTTAGGGGATTGTGCTGTGGTCTTAATGGATCATGTCAAATGCCTGGCATATGGAAATGGCTCAATTTGCTATTTTTATTTTTCACAGGAGACAATATTATGTAATGGACATAATAGTTGGGAAATCAGGTTTTTTTTTTTGCCTTTTTTGGGTCACACCCGGCAATGCTCAGGGGTTTCTCCTGGCTCTGCACTCAGGAATCACTCCTGGCGGTGCTCGGGGGACCATATGGGATGCTGGGGATCGAAGCCAGGCCGGCAGAGGCTGGCCGCGTGCAAGGCAAACGCCCTATCCACTGGGCTATCGCTCCGGCCCCTGGGAAATCAGGTTTTAAAATAAGACATTTGTTTTGGGGGTGGTTTGGGCCAGACCTGGAGAGACTTTGGTTTTTTTTTTTTTTTTTTTTTTTGCTTTTGGAGTCAACCCAGCGACACTCAGGGGTTACTCCTGGCTCTGCACTCAGGAATTACTCCTGACGGTACTGGGGGACCATATGGGATGCCCGGGATAGAACCCGGGCGGCACTGGCCCTACCGCTGGGCTATTGCTCCAGCCCCTGGAGAGACTTTGGGAACCATATGTAGTTGTCAGGGTTTGAACATGGGTTAGCTGCATGCAAAGCAAATGTCCTACCACGACCTACCAGTTGTACTAACTTTCTGGCCCCCTGAATTAGAAAGACTATTCATTCATTTACTCATTCATTCATTCACTCATTCATTCATTCATTCATTCATTCTTCTTCATTTTCCTCTTTTTGGGCCACACTGGCAATGCTCAGGGGTTACTCCTGGCTCTTCGCTCAAGACTTACTCCTGGCGGTGCTCAGGGAGAGTGGGGGCACGACCATATGGAATGCCGGGGATCGAACCTGCGAACAGCTGTGTGCAAGGCAAATGCCCTACCCACTGTGCTATCACTCCGGCCCCCTAGAAAGACTATTAACAGCTATGGAAACCTGGGGGCAGAGTCAAAAGTCATCAACAATTGATCACATTTATTTCAGAAGGCTGTTGTGAAACAAACAGTAAGGTCTGGCACACAATAAGGAACAATAATAAGTATTAATAAGAATACTCTCCCTTCCAGGCCCATGATAGATGAGTTAGTAAAGACAAGGATTATCAAATAAAGAGTAGGATAAAATAGCAGAAACTCATCCTAGCTACTGAAAAACTCAAGGTACATCTTTTAATTTTTTCGGGGCCATTCCTGATGGTGTGCAGGGGACTATGTAGAGGGGTGGCGATTGAACCCAAGCTGACCTCCAGTTCCTTAAGGTACATATCACGTGGAAAGGATGCAGAGAGAGAAAGTACAGGGGTTAAAGAGCTTGCTGAGCACATGACCAACCCCAATACAATCCCCTGTAGGACATATGATACCCTGAGCACCAACAGGAATAATGCCAGAGTATAAAGTCAGAAATAATCCTATGCCACTGGACACAGTCCCAGTCCCCCCCGCCCCCCAAATTGAAAAGAGGTGGGGTGAGGAAATGATAAAGAAAGTTTGCTCACTATGAAAATCACATGTTTGTCTTGGTAGTCATCATCACTGACATCAACCAAATTTGTGTTTCTTACCTTCAAATTTCCTCTGAAGTCAATCCTGATATCACACACAAATCCTGATATCACACACAGATACATTCTCAGTATTCTGGGCCCATGGACAGAGGCAAATTACTGGCAGAGAATCAAAGTATTGGCATAAAAAATACCAGCAAGAGATAGTACATAGATGTGGCCATGTTGACTAGGGAAGAGTTTAATTCTCTGTCACTTAGCATTGTTTCTTTTTTTTTTTTTTTTTTTTTTTCACACCCAGCAATGCGTTATTCCTGGCTCTGCACTCAGGAATTACTCCTGGCGGTCCTTGGGAGACTTATGGGATGCCCGGGATTGAATCCGGGTTGGCCGGGTTTAAAAGGAAAATACCCTACCCGCAGACTATTGCTCCGGCCGCAACATTGTTTATTTTTTTATTGTGTATTTTTTTTGGGCATTAATGAATTTACTTAAAATTGTAGAAGCCTATTCTATCATTTTGCCCACTCGAGCAAATCGATGAACAACGGAAAGACAAGTGATTCTATTATTTAAGAAATGCACTATACATATAGCCTTCAATTATCAGTTTGAGTATGCAACATCATAACGAAAGCTTTCTTCAAAACAACAATATTATGACAAAATCTATTACAAAAACACAGATCATTCGCTCATCTGTGACATACAGGATTAAGTTTATCCATTTTATGTCTTTCTGACATATTTTGTTTTTATTGTTTCTTTAGCTCACCAATTGGCAAAAATCCCAATAATCAAAACTTTCCATATAATCTGAGCAGTGTTTCCTACTTGCTACCTGCAGTTCATATTTTATCTAGCACAGACCCCGCAATTTTCCCCAGGCACCTGTGCTCACCTGACTGAGGTTGAAGGTCATAATGCTGTTGTCATCATATAGCAGGATGTTGATAGTGTCTAATGCCCACGTGCTCTCTGCCAGCAATCCAGACTTGGGCGACATCATTACCCGCCATGCCTCTGGGGTTCCTGAAATAAACTTCCATTATGGTCCATCCACCAAGCCCAGAGTGGTGAGAGGTCTTTCCCCCTCCCAGCGTGGGCCCATCATTCTGGTCATTCTGATCACACATGGTGGGAAAGTGTCTTTTTTTGGGGAGATGGGGGGGGCATACCCAGAAGTGATCAGGAGTTACTCCTGGCAGGCTTAGGGGAACACACAGGATGCCAATATCAAATACACATGGCAAGTGCCCTACCCACTGCACTAATACTCATACCCAGGGCAAGTAGTTCTTAGGGACTGGAGAAATAGCACAATGGGTAGGGCATTTGCCTTGTACTCAGCTGACCGGGGTTCAATCCCTGGTATCCCAAATGGTCTCCCTGAGCACCGCAAGGACAAATTCCTGACTGCAGAACCAGGAGTAACCCCTGAGCATTGCTGGATATGATCGCCCCCAAAAAACATGGTTTTTATCTCATACATGGTACCAATCTACCCTTCATAACTTCTAGGCTTTCAGAGGACCATCACCACATGGCAATTACTTCAAGTGAAGCTTGATAAATTGAACCCTTCCTGACCCAAGATTTTGGCTTTACAGAGGGTAGGGCGTTTGCCTTGCATGCGGCCGGCCTCTGCCTGCCCGGGTTCGATCCCTAGCATCCCATATGACCCCCGAGCACCGCCAGGAGTAATTCCTGAGTGCAGAGCCAGGGAGAAACCCCTAAGCATTGCGGGTGTGACCCAAAGAAAAAAAAAAAGATTTTGGCTTTATTTTTTTTTCTTTTTTTGGTCACACCCCCGGCGCTCAGGGGTCACTCCTGGCTCTTTGCTCAGGAATTATTCCTGGCGGTGCTCGGGACCATATGACGGGATTGAACCCAGGGCCTGCAGCGTGCAAAGCAAATGCCCTACCGCTGTGCTATCGCTCCGGCTCCAAGAGACTTTGGCTTTAAAAACAATTTTTTATTGAGATTCTGTAGTTTACAAAGTGCTTAGGAAGGACTTGTCATGCACTCATTCCAATGCCACACTGATCACCATGTACTCCTTCCCTCTCCCAAGGACCCCAAGACCCATCCATCTCTCGAAAACTCTCTCCCCCACAACTCAGCTTTATGGAGCAGCTCTCTTGTTTGGCTATTTTTTAAGAATGGACTAAATTTAACTCCATCCAGAATGTCAAGATGGGGAGACAGAATGGAGAGACAGAAAGGGCAAATTAACACAATCAGGGGTCTCCTTACCAATGTCTTTCATTGTGAGCCTCCTCCTCTGCTTCAACACAGGTTGTGTGGCTTCAACAGAACCAGGCGGGAAGGTGATGTCCCGCCGTATCATGGGGGGCTGCACAGGGGCAGGTGCTATGTGTGAGGCAGGTACTGGAGGACCTGCCTTCTGCATCTTCATCCCAGAGTGCAGGAATGGAGACTTGCTTGGAGAGGTGCGGTTCTCCATTGGCGGGGCAGGGAGCGGGACTGGATACCTGAGGAATGTGATTCTGCATGCTTGGTGGGGGCTGGTAGTTGGATGGAGGGGGCCTTGTCATGGGGGCACGGGAGCAGAGGGGCCATATGGGGGCTGGCGTGTGCCATGGGAAGGCCATGGGCCTTCATGGTTGGCTCTCTGATCCGTGTGCAGCATTTCATCTGTTCGGTTCACACCATGATAGGCAGGGCCTTGGGGGGCAGAACCCGTGCTCTGCCTGTTGGCATAATTGTAGGGTCATGTCATTACGCCCCTGCCACATAGTGCCTTGCTGAGCAACCTCAGCTGATGCCTGTATGGGGCCACCCATCATCTGTGGTGGCATATTCTGCTGGGCATTGGAGCCAGGGGGTGCAGAGACACGGTCTCGGCCAAACTGGAATGGAAACTGGTTCTGGGGGCCGCCTGCTGGTCGGCGCTCAGCAGCCGCCGCGGCAGTGGCAGGGTAGGCATTGCCATACTGGTTGTACACATCTTGCTGAGGGGAAGGCTGGGCAGCTTGTTGCTGGCTGGAGGGCTGGGGGCTGGGCAGGGGGCAACTGCTGCTGCTGGGCTTGCCCCTGCCCTGTGCTGTATGGCACACTGTACATCTCTCCTTCATGTCGCTTGGTAGGAGGACCGTAAGTGCCATCCATTGGCCGCTTGTAATTCTAAGACAGAAACAAGTAAAAGAAAAAATTAATAAATAATTCACTCATGGACCCAAGATCAGTAATTGGTTAGTAAGATGGCTACACCATAAACTTTGGGGAAACAAAAGAATCACTGTTAAAAAGTATCTTTTGAAGTTGTTTCTGAAAGAGATTCTCTATTTGCTCTCTGGCTCTTTTATGATCCAAACAGAAAAAGGTAGAAAAGTTCCAAAATCAAAAGAAGGGCAGTTCCAAGGCCTTTTCGGAGAACTCGTGAGACTCGGCTACAAGGAACAGATTGATTGAGTCCATGTCTACTCAGGCGGAACTGGCTCTCAGGGTGAGAGGAACATCAGAGTATCTCAAGTAAGCACCTCACACTCTTCAACGGTTTCTGAATTGGCTTCAGTGGGAAGCAGTCAGATCCTCCTTACCTGCTGCTGCTGCTGCTGCTGCTGCTGATACATTGTGGTCTGCTGGCTTGGGAAGGGGCTGCTAGAAGGGGTGCCTTGAGTGGAGAACTGATTGCCATAGGAATCATGTCTGCAGGAGGGAGAGAAAAGATGAGGGTGGGAACAGCAGAGGAGCCACAGAGCACTGAGACTAGCTTTACTCACCGCTGCTGCTGCTGCTGCTGCTGCTGCGGAGGGTAGCGGCTGGGAGAATACATCCCCGAGTCTGGGTTGGAAGGCATGAGATTAGGTTGTGGGGCTCCAGTGCCCATATTTCCCTCAGGTCCTATTCCTGGTTCCGTCCTAAATATAAAGGAGAAGCAGGTTGAGTCCACTATAGCTGTAGGGTGCTGGGACAGGACATGAGCGGGACAGAGGGGGCCATGCTTACCTCACTCTGTCATAAGGACCTCCATAGGGGTAGTGCTGCCGCGTCCCATTGCCACACTTCCCAGGCCAGGGCCAGCAGCTCGGCTGTAGGGATCCCCCATTCCACCGTTGGGGCCTTGCCCTGAGGACATGAAAGGATCACTCCCTGGAGCTGAAAGCACAGAGAAAGGCAGTGAGCAAACTGGAGATCAGCAGGTCTAGCCACCTATGCCCTATTAGCCCCAAAGACCCAGGAGCTCTTCTGCGTCTGCCTCTGCCTCATATTATTTTCCTGACAAATTCAACAGGAGCCCAATGAACAGAGCACATACATGTGGCAGGAAGAATTAAAATGAAGCTAGGGATGAAGAGAGGTGGTGGTTAGGTCCAGAAACGCCTTATTTCAGAGGATGGCTTGCCAAAATCTCTGCACCAGAGCCCAGGAGACAATTCAAATGGTAGAGCACCTATCTGGGATGTGCATGGACCTGACTTTGATCCTCGGCAACATCTGGTCACCTGAGTATCGTAAGTAGCCCTGGTGTCCCTCCCTCTGACACTGACTGTTGTCCCAGTGGAGTGGCAGTGGTTCCTATTAAAAATAAAGCAATAAAGCAAACCTTGTATCTCTCTCAAAATAGCCCTCCACCCTCCCAGTTTCCACAGATCTGTCATTTTTTTTAACCTCTTTTTATTGGGGGGAGGGGGCCTTTTGGGTCACACCCGGCAATGCCCAAGGGTTACTCCTGGCTCTGCACTCAGGAATTACTCCTGGCGGTGCTCAGGGGACCATATGGGATGTCTGGAATCAAACGGGTCAGCCACGTGCAAGGCAAATACCCTACCCACTAGACTATTGCTTCGCCCAGATCTGTCCTCTTTAAGGGCAAAAGTTAATAACTGATCACCTTTCCTCATGCTGCCATAAGGATCCTTATTTGGCTCATAGGACATGCGCCCCATCATGTCAGAGGTATTCATACTGGGCTGGTACCCAGGGTTTGGAGTCATGGAATTCCGCTTCTGGAATGTGGGGTCACTTCCATCAGGAAAGGCATCCTGGATCCCAACCGAATTGCTCCTGCTCCAGAGTAAGAAGAACCAATTAACATAAAACTAAACCCAAGTAATGCAATTATATTTAGGCACATGGGAGTCACTGCTTGGAAGATAGAGCAGGGTCTACCAGGGCCACACAGGAACAGGGGCCCTTCTGTTCAGGGTCTCCTCTAAGCCAGCACTTTCTCAACTAGGGGCTGTAATGGGAAGCCACAGGAGACTAGGGACACAACCAATAGGACAAGTGAGTTCCATAAGAAACAAACAAAACAACAGTAGGAAAAAAGAGAAAAGGCTCTAAGCCACCCCTCCTGCCCTGGTCTTACCTCATGCCTGGCAAGGGGGTATCTGACTGTGTGGTGTGGATGCTGGGGTTGGTGGCTTCAGGTCTCCTCCTTCTGCCATGGAACTGCTGGTTGACTGAGGTGTCTGTGGCCCCTGCATAGACCCTGATCCCCCTGCCGGACAGAAGATAAGGGGTAAACAGGGAAATAAACTGATAAACAAATGCCCTGAAATCTTTATGAAGTCAGGGTTCTTCCTTTTAGTTTGTTTTAGGGTCACACCTAGTAGTGCTGAGGATACCACCTGGGGCCCAGAATCAAATGCAGAGCATGTGCTCCAATCTGTTGTGCTATTTCTCTAGCCCTAAAGTCCGGTTTCTTTAAATCCTAACCCCATTCTCAGTAGGGAACCTAAGGTAACAAAAAAGAAATTTCAAAGCCTCCAGAACACTGGGTAGGGAGGGTCTGTCCTGCCCCTAACACGGTTGCACTTTGGGAATCTAGAAGATCTGATTCTCAAACATCTAGTAGTATCACACCACTCAAGTCTGAATTCCTCTCTAAGCTCTTGGGCAGAGAACTACCAGTAATTAAAGTTTCCATTAGTTACCATTCCCAGCAGCAGATATTCTACTGCCTAGGCCTCCCCAGCTGATGAGTCATCTCAGGCACTCATTACACCCTCAGAGGTCAACACCAGGGCACATGTGTTTACACCCACCTTCTAGGAGCCCTGGCCTCCTTCCCTTTCCATGCTTGCCCAGGCCTCAACCTCCTATCAGAAAGGAGGGTGGGTAGAGGCACTCCCATCAGAGTTCCATTCATAGCCTTCTCACCCCCCTTCCCATTCATTACCATTTCAGCTCCCTGGGGAATCCAGGCTACAGTCTGAATTGCATTCTAAGGCGCTGACATCAGTAGGCCAAAGCTCCCAGATGGCCCTGCTTTACTGCTATTTGTCAGACTTACCCACTCCTTTGGTGTTCCTCCCACTCACTAGTTTACAAACATTTGGCAAGCTGCCAGGTGCACAATGAAAATTAAAACTTGAGGGCTGCTGCAGACTGCTGCCCAAGGGAATTTGTCACTGCCCATTCTGGAGTCTGCCAACCTGTCAAGTCCCATGGTAGGGAAGGGCACAGTACATATCTCTAGTGGCAGGCGCTGATGAAAAAGGAGACACTTACGGTGAGCCTTGGTTGGGGATGCTCATTAGATGCTTACCAGGAGAGGGAGGCTGAATTTTGGGCTGGGACTTCTTAGAATCAGCAGCTGCAAAGATATCTGGGGGTGGGTCTTCTCCCCGTTCAATCTTGCATTCAAAGGCATAGAGACACTGTATGTACTGTTTTTTAAGGAGCTGGCGGCACTACTTGAGGTGCCAACATTGAGGTTAGTTGCAAGTTCCCGCCATTTTTTGTTCTTGTTGACCTGTACAACCAGAAAAGTTGGTATACATTTATTCATCTTCTACCAGGTCTTCCTGCTCAAAAGGCCAAATCCACATAGGCTACTAGGTACTCATTCCTTACAGACACACTCCTTATAGTTAATTCTCAGTTAACTGCAAAAATTAACCAGACTTGGCAGAGAGTCCAAAGTGCAAAATAACTATTAAATCTTTGACTGGTTCCCCTCATCCTTAGCATGCTTTATGGTGGGGCTTGGGGACCCTATGAGGGGCTGAGGCTCCAGACCTATAACTACTACTGCTTTATTTAGGCCATACCTGGAGGTTCTCAGGGAAGCTTATGTGGTGCCAGGGACTGAAATGGGGCAGACCACATGCAAGGCACACTGTACTATCTCTGCAGCCCAGCTAAGGACCAGAGGTCACCAATCCCCACAAAATTATTACTAGCTATATACACATCAGGCCTAACTCTAAATTAAGTTTTCTGCTTTACCCAGGAAGGTTTCCTTGATGATTACTATTCTTTTTTTTTGTTGTTGTTGCTTTTTGGGTCACACCCAGCGATGCTCAGGGGTTACTCCTGGCTCTGCACTCAGGAATTACTCCTGACGGTGCTCGAGGGACCATATGGGATGCCGGGGATCAAACCGGGCCTGCACAGGCCGGCCGCGTGCAAGGCAAATGCCCTACCTGCTGGGCTATCGCTCCGGCCCCAATGATTGCTATTCTTACTCATGTAAGCAATTAAGAAACATGGCATTTTCCATGGGGCCAGAGTGATAGCACAGTGGTTACGGTGTTTGCTCTGCATGCTGCCAACCCAGGTTCAATCCCCAGCATTCTATATGGTCCCCTGAGCATGGTCCCCTGAGAATTGCTGGGTGTGGGCCCAAACCAACAACAAAAACAAAAACACTGCTCTTTCCATCTTCAATCTATGAAGTTCAATGTGTTGTGACTTAAGATCTAGTACCAGAGAGAAGAGTAATTAAGAAGCAGGGATTGGAGATATATTACAGCGGGTAGGATGCTTGCCCTGCATGGTAACCTGGGTTCAATCCCCAGCTCAATCCCAATGCCACATACCCCAATCCCAATCCCCCAATCCCATCATAGTCCTTGGAGTCTGCCAGGTGTGGCCTAAAAACCAAGAGCAGGTAACAGCTGGGTGGGTTATTGAAGGCTAGAGATGGCCTTGGCAGGGAATATTGCAGGCTCTCCTATCCATGTGAAATATCAACTGAAATGCCCCCTTCTACCTAAAACCTAATAATCCTTTAGAAAAGCTAGAACTGGGGGCCGGAGCGATAGCCCAGTGGGTAGGGCATTTGCCTTGCACATGGCCAGTCTGTGCCGGTCCGGGTTCGATCCCGGCGTCCCATATGGTCCCCCGAGCACCGCTAGGAGTAATTCCTAAGTACAGAGCCAGGAGAAACCCCTGAGCATCATCGCTGGGTGTAACCCAAAAAAGCAAAAAAAAAAAAAAAAAAAAAAAAAGCAAAGCTACAACTTATGTTTTGCTTTCTTGGAGTTTTCACAAAGGTATTGTTACAGTGCTAGGGATCACACCCTGGTCCTCTACAGGCAAAGCATGCATGACTTACAAATTAACGTTTAAAAGCACCCTTTCATCTCTCATTTTTTTTTTTTTTTCGCCACACCCGGTTGTACTCATGGTGTATTCCCTGGCTTTGTGCTCAGAGTTCATTCCTGGAGGGGTCTGGGGGAGAGGGAGTATAGTATATGGGATGCCGGGAATCAAACCTGGGTAGATTTGAAGACAAGCAACCTATCCGTTGAACTACAGTTCTGGCTCCTGAACCCTTTGAGTTCAAGTGTATCATGACATGTAAAAATTATTTACATTCTTTTGCAAATAAGATTCCCTATGTATTTTGTCATTCTTCAGTAAATCCAAAATACCCACCTAAGCCAAAAACATGTCAAACTCAACATAATATCCATATCCCTTCTTTCTCTATAGGCAAGACAGACTTGCTTACAACTCAGAACTAAGAATGGTAAGAAAAACTCTGGCCAATCTCAGAAGCCCTATTGGGCTTCACTTCCTGTGCCAGTTCGATGGCCATTTGCAATGTCCTATTTTGTTTTCCCTCACGGGGAGGGGAATAGAGCCTGAATGGAGAAGGAATTCATAAATGACTGCTAACTGGCTTCATTCCCGTCACTTTCTTTTCTGCAAATGACAGCTGTTTTCCTCTTCTGATTCAGGAGGGTTGGTGGGCTACGCCTCCACCTGAGGTCAGCCCCACTCACACGCAGCAGCAGGTTCCTGTTCTGATGACTGCTGGGAGAGTTTCTAAGGCATCGTGTACTGCCACCAGCACTGCCTCATATGTATATGCCTTTTGGGCTGAGTATAAGAAAGCTGTATAGGGTAGGGGCAAGACCTACCAAGAGTGTATTTAACTTAGGTTATCGGCAAATTAATTCATTCAGTAAATTTCCCACCCTAAGTAGCTAACTTTTCGACCTATTTTTTCAGAATCTTTCTTTTATTATTTATTTTTTGCTTTTTTGGGTCACACCCGGCAATGCTCAGGGGCTACTCCTGACTCTGCACTCAGGAATTACTCCTGGCGGTGCTCGGGGGACCATATGGGATGCCGGGATTGAACCCAGGCTGGCACAGGCCGGCCGCATGCAAGGCAAACGCCCTACCCGCTGGGCTATCACTCTGACCCCAGAATCTTTCTTTTAGAGTTCTTAAAATCCTATTTCCTGAAGCTTCCTGGAATGAAAGGGTCAGCAACTACTCTGGCAGCCTCAATCCCACCTTCCAGCAAACTATATGGCAGAAATCCTGCTGGAAGGTCTAGAAAGACTGACAGGTCACAACTGTTTCTACAAATAAGAAAAGTAGGGGGCCAGAACGATAGTACAGCAGATAGAGCATTTGCATAGCACATGGCTGACTTGGGTTCGACCCCAGCATCCCATATGGTCCCCCGAGCACTGCCAGGAGTAATTCCTGACCATCACCAGGTATGATACAAAAGAGGGGAGAAAAAAAAAAGTAGGAGTCAAAGTGATTATATACTCATCTGATTAAAGTCACATATGCTGTGAGTGGAAAAGAGAATAAAACCAGGTCCGTCTCCCAAATTTCTGTCCTTGGCTATTAAAACTGAGTCCCATGGAATCAGAATGCCCATGGATTCTTCCTGCTCCAATTTTTACAACCTCATGGGATACAGGCATATGGTTAATTTAAAGCTAGTAATTCATACCACACCAAGGAAGGCCTTACCCTTCTGTCTTCTGAAAGCCCCTGCTCACTGGCCAAGTGGTATGACACAGAGAGCAAGAATGTGGGATATACAGCATTGGGGGTGGGGGAGGGATAGAGATTCACAGTACCTAAAGAGAGGCTTGCTGAAAATAGAAGCAGCAAAGTGCTAGGCACTCACCTGAGTCAATCCACCAATCTCCTTCACAGACACATACAGGCGATAGAGGTCCAGAGGTTTTCTGCCCACAGCAGGCAGATTTGTCATGCCCATCGCCTTCTCCTCCGTGAAGGCCAGATAACGGTCCACCCACATCTTCCTCTCAGGCTCACCGCCCAGTTCATACAACTTGGTGATCTTCTCGTTGGTTGTAGTAGAAGAACTGGATTTCTAGAGTAGAGGGTCAAGATTTATAGGAAACAGTTGAATTCAAATCCTACACTATGAGTCTTGGGGGTGGGGATAGGGGTGTTCACACCCAGTTGTGCTCAGGGTTTAATCCTGGTTCTGTGCTCAGGTATCAAACCCAGGTATGCCATGTGCAAGGCTAACGCCTTACCAGTATATTACAGCTCTGGTCCAAATTACTTTACTTTAAAGGACCAGAAAGCAGGGACAAGATTACGTTTAATGACCTCACAGCTTCTAAGCAGCAGGAATGACTGTCAAATCCTTCTCCACCAGTGTCACTTTACTGCTACGGTACTGCTCAGTCAAGACTGGTTCAGAGAGCCTGAGAACCTCAAAATATGATACCTCAGAGACAATGAGATGAACTAAAAGAAGGAAAAGAGACTCTTCTTTTTCTTAAGAAAGCGTCTCTGACATTGTCCTGTCCAAGACAGGAGGAAAACAAAAGGGTCTGTGGGTTAGATAAAGGCAAACGATTTTTGTTTTTCCTACTTTAGTAGACAGGGAAAACAAGGTGTGACAAGGGAGATGAGGTAAATAAAGAACAAAACATTTCTATTGCGTTAAACACCAAGTAGATTCAAACTGTCATACAACCTAACAACATTCCTAGGAGCAAGAGACTCAGGACCAACAACCCACTTGCTTTATCCCTCCTTTAATTAACTCAGGTCACTAACCAAGCATTTCTGCTACTCTGAAGAGAAGGAAGAAAAGAGCAATTAGTTGCCCATGGCATACACTATCAATGGACAATGATAGTGGCATAGTTTCATTAAGGGCAATAAAGAGAATTCCAAATTGTTAGCCTAGCATTTCCTCTACAACAGACAGCTATAAGAATATCACGTTATTTACATTTGGATCATTCAGGACAATTTAAAACAAGCTGGGTGTTCCCCCCTTTTTTTCCTTTTTGGGACATACCTGGCAATGCTCAGGGGTTATTCCTGGCTCTGCACTCAGGAATTACTCCTGGCGGTGCTCAGAGGACCATATGGGATGCCGGGGATCGAACCCAGGTTGGCTGCGTGAAAGGCAAGCGCCCTATCCACTGTACTACCGCTCCGGGCCCCCTTCTTTTTTTTGGAGGAATGACACTGACTCTTCTTGGGGGGTTGTTGGGTACACTAACTCTTCATGGTAATAAGTCTTTTTTGAGACAATCTGGTGTGTCTCTCAAAAGGCTATATAGTCTAGTCACCATCTTTTCTATTTTCTATCACTGAAAAAGCTAGGACAGAACAGTGAGAGGAGTCATGACAAAAATCATAACCTTCGATTTAGATTCTGTCTTAGGTGTCCCATCTGCTTTGTTGTTCATCTTGGTGGCTGGAGTTAACTTGACATCTCCAAGACCCATCATCTCTGGGCTGGCAGCCATTCCTTTAAGAGAGGAAAAAAAATCTCTGTGAATCTCTGTGACATAAAGACCTTACTGGAAGAAATCCCAGAATAAGCAACGACTAGGACTTACCTGCTGAATTGTTGGCCATGGTTCCACCCATGGGATATGGGGGGTCCCTGAGGGTTGATCATGCCGGCCATACTATTAATACCTTGTCCATAGGGAGGCCCAGTTCCCATTATTCCCCCTTGATTCATATTGGGGTAGCCTGGTGGTCTGAAGAAGATAGAAAGTGAAACAGACTAAAATTAGAGACACTGAGCTTTCAGATTTGAGCAAATTGGCTGTGTTAAACTAAGACCACCTAGACAGACTTATGACAAAGCAGGGCCCTCCTAAACCACTACACTACTACATAACACTTACATGGTAACCCCCTCCCCACCCCCACACACACTTCCATTTGTTGTTGCTCTGATGATAGGGTGGGGGAAGAGTCTGTATATACTTGGTTTACATGTGCCAGAGATCACACTTTGGTGTGCTGGGAATCACAAATGGTAGCTCCACTGGGACTGCCCTCATTGTGAAGTTAGTATTGGGGACTAATCCTGAGTCTGCATGCCTACAAAGCAAAGCTACCAAGTTTTCCCTGAAGGCCCTACTAAACAGCCTTTGTCTTTTTTTTTTTTTTTTTTTTGCTTTTTGGGTCACACCCGGCAATGCTCAGGGGTTACTCCTGGCTCTGCACTCAGGAATTAGTCCTGGCGGTGCTCGGGGGACCATATGGGATGCCGGGATCGAACCCTGGCCGGCATGGCCGGCCACGTGCAAGGCAAACGCCCTACCCGCTGGGCTATCGCCTCCGGCCCCAACAGCCTTGTCTTTAATGTGAGGGCAGTACCATTCATTCCCACTAGAGCTTGTGGGGAGACATACAGAGCTAGGGGTTGAACAGAGCACCTCAAACATGCAAGGCATACATACCATTCCATTCCTTGTTTTCGGGGATGTGGGTTTCACACCCAGCAATGCTCAAGTGTCTGCTGTGTGCATGCGCAAGGCAAAGGCCCTTCCTGCTGTACTACAGCTCCGGCCCCAAGCCATCCATTCTTAGCTTTTATCTCCCATAAGAAATTCTTTTTTTTTTTTTTTTTTTGCTTTTTTGGGTCACACCCGGCAATGCTCAGGGGTTACTCCTGGCTCTGCACTCAGGAATCACTCCTGGCGGTGCTCGGGGACCATATGGGATGCCGGGGATCGAACCGGGCCGGCATGGGCCGGCCATGTGCAAGGCAAACACCCTACCCACTGGGCTATCGCTCCGGGCCCTCTCCCATAAGAAATTCTAAGAGGTTCAAGCTCCAAAGAAGAACCCACAGCTCAATTTTAATGAATTACACTCTTTGAAACTAAGAGGCTATTAAGACTTTTGTTGTTGCCGTTCTCATAAAAAAACAGAGGTGCTGGGGGCTACTCCTGGGTCAGCTAAGGAGATCATGTAGTAGGGATCAAACTTTAGGGTCTCCACATGCAACGCAAGTTCTCTAGGGTTTTTTTCCCCTTTTTTGGGTCATACCCGGCAATGCTCAGGGGCTACTCCTGGCTCTGCACTCAGGAATTACTCCTGGCAGTGCTCGGGGAACCATATGGGATGCTGGGGATCGAACCCAGGCCGGCAGAGGCCGGCCACGCCCCAAGGCAAAAGCCCTACCCGCTGGGCTATTGCTTCGCGCCCGCTCTCTCTAGGTTTTTGAACCATCTCCCCAGTCTATACTCATGGTTTCTGATCTGTTCAGCAGTGCTTAAGAACTAAACATGCTCAGAGCTGAAGGCTAAATATGCAGTACTGTGGACTGAATCTGGGCCTCCTACATGTAAAGCATGTGCTCCAGTCCATTGAGTTTTTTCTTAGGGTCCCTTTTTCAATTTTTGGGTTACACTAGTCAGTGATTAGGGGTAAAAAGAAGCAGAGGTTCCTGCAAACAAAGCATGTCCTCTAGTCCTATGAATTACCAGTCCCAGCTCTATTATGACTTTTAAATACTGCCTCCTCCTAAGCCATTTCCCAAAGTCAAATTGCAATAAAAGACCACACTTGACTTGCTCTTGCCAGATTAGGTACCCACCCCTTAATAGGTCACACATAGTGATGCTAAGGGGTTAATCTGGCTTTGCACTCAGGAATTACTCCTGGCTGTGCTTGGGGACCATATGGGATGCTGGGAACTGATCCTGGGTCAGCCCTGTGCAAGGTAAGTGCTCTCCCCACTGTACTATCTCTCCAGTCCCAGAAGCAAGGTGTTTTTTTTTTTTTTTTTTTCTTTTTTGGGTCACACCCGACAATGCTCAGGGGTTACTCCTGGCTCTGCACTCAGGAACTACTCCTGGCGGTGCTCGGGTATGGGATGCCGGGGATCAAACCTGGGTTGGCATAGGCCGGCAGCGTGCAAGGCAAACGCCCTACCCGCTGGGCCATCGCTCCAGCCCCCAAGGTGGTTTTTATTGAATGAAACTACATAGAAAGAGAGGAAATGTGTTCAAGAGAGAACATGGGCTTCTTTAGAATGAAACAAGTAAGCAAAGGAACAGAGACAAGAAAAAAGTGTTCAAGGGAGTAAATGATTTGAAAAGCAAGTCTACACTTCTTTAAAAAGTAAGTATATTTTGGGATGGGGCCGGGAGCGTTAGCCCAGCGGGTAGGGCGTTTGCCTTGCCCGCGGCCCGGCCTCTGCAGGCCTGGGTTTGATCCCGGCATCCCATATGGTCCCCCGAGCACCGCCAGGAGTGATTCCTGAGTGCAGAGCCAGGAGTAGCCCCCTGAGCATCGCCAGTGTGACCCAAAAAAAAAAAAAAAAAAAAAAAGTAAGTATATTTTGGGAGGTCAAACCTGATAGCACTCAGATTTTACTCCTTGGCTCTGTGCTCAGGGGATTACTCTCTGGTTCTGAGATTGAACCTGGGTGGCCTACATGCAAAGCAGAGCACTGCTATATCTCCAGCCTTAATTTTAGTATTTTGACACGTCAAAACCAATTACACTGAACTCTTACAAGTACAGTATCACAGGGGCTTTATACTCTTGATGGGTCTGCCACAAACTTCACACTACAACTTCGACTGATTTCCCGGCATCCCATATGGTCCCCAAGCACCACCAGAAGCAATTCCTGAATGCAGAGCTAGGAATAACTCCTGAGCACTGCGTGGTGTGACCCCAAAAAGCAAAAAAAAAACCCAAACAAAAAACCCCCAACCTCCCCCCCCACCCCCACTATTCTGAAGTACTATCAAACCCACATTTTTCACCCCTTTCTTTTTTGCTTTTTGGGTCACACCTGGCAATGCTCAGGGATTACTCCTGGCTCTGCACTCAGGAATTACTCCTGGTGGTGATTGGGGACCATATGGGATGTCGGGATCGAATCCGAAGTCAGTTACATGCAAGGCAAACCTGCCATGCTATCGTTCAGGTCCCTCAGACTCACATCTTTAAAAACATTAGTCTATCCTACCTTGGTTCATCAACCTCTCCTCACCAATAACAAGATTCATTTTAAGAACTGTGGGTACTTGGGGCTGGAGGCGAAGCACAGCGGGTAGGGCATTTGCCCTCCACGCGGCCGACCCGGTTCAATCCCGGCATCCCATATGGTCCCCCTGAGCACCGCCAGGAGCAATTCCTGAGTGCAGAGCCAGGAGTAACCCCTGAGCGTTGCCGGGTATGACCCAAAAAAGTAAAAAAGAACTGTGGGCACTAACATTGGAGTACAAAATCAGATTCTTGAAAATCTGTGAGATAATGTTCAATAAAGTCAGTAGTTAAGGAAAAAGATTCTTCAACTCATTATACAAAAAGCACATGGTAATTTTGTATTTCAGTAACAGAGTCAAAAGGTTTTATATGTCTATAGAACCTCATTAAAAGAATAGGAAGGACCAGAGAGATAGTTCAGGGGTTAAGGCTCTTTCCTTGCATACAGCCTTCCCAGGTTTAATCCCCAGCACCCTGTAGCATGTCAGGAGTGATCTCGAGCACAGAGCTAGGAGTAATCCCTGATCAAACCCAGGTGTGGCCCAAAACTGAAAACAAAATATAGTAAGAGAAATTTCTCACACCATATTCTGAGTCACATGTGTAATAAAACATTCTTTGGGAGGGCCAGGAATATGGTTCAGTGGTAAACACATGCCTTACATTTTTTTCTTTGCCTTTTACTTCTTTGAAGGAGGATATGGATGCAATCCTGACACTGGGAAAAGGGAGAAAATTCTTTTGGAAAACTAGAAACTAGACTGCCAAACATCGAAGAAACTTTGAGGAGGGGTTAGTTGGGCCCCCTAAGTGCACAAATACACATGGGTCAGTAACTTTTGTTGTGTTTTACACTAGGATACCTAGTTTCCTAAACAAGTAAAACCCTACCTCGATAAAATGCATAGTTACCAGGATGATATGGTTTAGGTCTAGAAGCATCTCAATGCTCCTTGCATTGACATCCTCTTCATTTCCAAGGCCTTACCTGTTTTGGATAGAATTGGCAGCAACATGCATGGCGACAGCAGTTTCTTGAGTTTTCGGTTCATGCCCCCTGGTGGGGGCACATCCCTGACCCAACCTGAGGTGGCATATTGGCCATATTGGGGCCATAAGGCCGGTTGCCCATGGAGGCATGACTCATTCTCCCTGGAGGGAGCGTGCCATAAGGTGGGATGCCAGGTTGTCCATGCATTTGACCTCCAGCACCCATAGGGTTCATGCTTCCAGCCATGCCTGCACTGGGATAGTTAGCATTGGGCAAGGCATTATAGTTTGGCTGTCTGGGGTAGCCTCCTAGGAGGGAAAGGAGAGAAGATGCAGAGATTGGGTTAGTGATCCACTCACAACTCACAGACAGTGCTTAATCCTAAAATCCCAAAGATAAAAACAGGATTCGTTTAATATATTTTTTTCTTTTTGGGTCACACCCGGTGATGCTCAGGGGTTACTCCTGGCTCTGCACTCAGGAATTACTCCCTGGCGGTGCTCGGGGGACCATATGGGATGCCGGGGATCGAACCCGGGGCGGACTTGGGCTGGCTGCAAGCAAGGCAAATGCCCTACCTGCTGGACTATCGCTCCGGCCCCTCATTTAATATTTGGTCTGGAAAAGACAACAGCTTCAAGGTAGTCTTTATTCCATTAAATAACAACAAAACCAAGGGGACACGGAAACATAGAAAGGCAACCTCAATGGTCTGCTCGCCACAGGACAGCACAGCAGAGGGCAAGGTCGGTTGGCTTTGCTATCATCCATACCCCTTTAATCTCCCAGGAGCCTTTCTGCTCTACATGCTCCTTCTTGCTTTCTCTCTAAGCATGACACTCAACATTAACCCCCTCCCTTTTTTCTTTTTGGATCACACCCGACAATACTCAATGATTACTCCTGGCTCTGCACTCAGGAATTACTCCTGGCGATGATCAGGGGACCATATGGGATGCCAGGAATAGAACCCTGGTTAGCTGTGTGCAAAGCAAAGGCCCTCCCCTGCTGTGTTATCGCTCTGGCCCCTCAACATTAGATTCTTTTTAGGGCTAATTCTGAGGCAAAAGTTTATTACAATGTATTCACTGAAAAACTTCAATAGATAATATTCTATTAAGTTTCTGTGTTCATTTTCTCACTTTCCATTTTTTGGGGCCACATCTAGTAGTGCCCAGAGCTCACTCCTGGTTTTGTGCCTGAGATCACTTCTGACATGCTTTGGTGGGACCATATGGGGTCCCGGAACTGAACCCAGTTATGTTTTGTGCAAGGAAAGCACCCTAATCACTACAATAACTCTCAGGTACCCTGTGTTTAGTCTTAGGTTTAAGACTTCAATTCCACCTTATAGATAAAATTGAGGTTCAGGGAGATTTTAAATCTTTTGATAATCCTGCCCTAGTTTATAGTTTCACTGTATCACACTGTCTTTCCGTTCATCATCGATTTGCTCGAGTGGGCACCAGTAACATCTCCCTATGTCCTATCTCATGCTAGTAGAGCTCAAGGGCATCTGTTTGCTCCAGGAACATAAAGAGCCTCAAACCATTCCATCAGGACATGGGAATGAGGTCTATAATTGTTACTGGTATTCGGTATATCAAATACGACAAGGGTTGCTTGCCAGGCTCTGCCATGCGGGTGGCATACTCTTGTAGTCACCTCTGATCTCCAGCATTTATTGATGAACTGTGCAGCAGCCGCTTTTGGCAGCTGGAGTGGGACTGTGATAGGCTCTTTTGCTGGGTGGAGTTCTGAAGAGAGGGAAGTCCAGATGTGGAAAAATGGCACACCTGGGAGTCGGGGTGGGGGTCGTCTGGCTTCTGGTGAAGTTTATAGTTTAGAACCTGAAATCAGTAGGTACTAAAGCAAAGATAGTCCTAATGTACTCACCCTGTGGGCCATACTGACTCCCTTGGGGCCCGTAACTTCCCATGGAGTTCTGCTGGTAGGAGCCCATGCCTGTGTGCATCTGTCCTCCGGAAGGCTGACGCGGAGATAAGGCTGAGCCAGGCTGGGGGAACTGTACTGGGGCATTTGGGGGTTCCTCTGGATATAACCTATTTGCAGGTAGAAATCACAGTTATGAGCCCAGTAAAATAGAACAAATGCTCTTCCCCTTATTCTAAAAATTCACCAGTTACCTTTAGCAACACTTGTATAAAATCTATCTTATTTGTTTTATAATAATGTGTCTTTTCACTGACCATGAGGCCCCCTAAGTCCATCAAACTAGTGGAAACAGTTATGTCCTTTAATGTACTGCATTCTACGATGTGTAGGAAAGTTAGGTGGGAGGGGAGAGATAGAGAGGAGAGAAAAGACATACAGAACCCGCCAAGTAGTTGAGGTATGGGAGTGGGGAGGGGAGGTGGGGACATTGGTGATGGGAGATGGGTTCGGGTGGAGGGATAGATGTTGGAACACTGTAGAACCATAACTCTTCATGAGTATCTTGCAATTGTATGTCTAAAAGTGGAATAATAAAATTAAAAAAAAATAATGTGTCCTTTTATTTGTTTTTGTGGCCATACCTGGCAGTACTCAGGGCTTAGTCCTGGCTCTGTACTCAGGGATCACTCCTGGTGGCGTTCAGGGGACCATATGGAGTGCTGGGGATGGAACCCAGGTCAGCTGCATGCAAGGTAAGTGTCCTATCTGCTGTACTATCGCTCAGGCCCCTTTTTGGCACTCCCTCTAAAGTGACATAACCAGGCAAGAGAGCATGCTGCTTCTACTAAATGGAGGTTGACAAGAAAAAGAAGAATGACAAAAAGTAAATTGGTGTGTGATTTAAAGGGCAAATTTAAGTGTATGAGCAGCAGTGGTACTTCTGGTAGAATTTATTAAAAAAAAA